>JAODAL010065049.1:0-18415 GCA_025379985.1 Phyllomedusa bahiana | reverse complement strand
GAACTTTCCTGCCACACTGGCGGGGGAGGGGGGGGGGGGGGACGCTGCAACCCCAATCGGTAGTCGGGAGCCGAGATTTGAAGTGTGGAACAAAAAGGGGCAAGTCCCCATGAGATTTTAGAGGGGCCGTTTTTGCCTCTTTGTGAGCAAGCAGAAAAATGGATCCCCGCGATAGGGGATATTGTGTCGTTGGCCCCTCTGCGGGGGGGTGGGCCCAACGTCTCTTTATTTAAAGTCATCCAGAAAGATTGGAAATAAGGGGACTCGGGACCCTTTGTATTCAATCATTTTCAAGGAGGGGGGCCCTGGACATTTACGCTCTTTTATCTCAAAATCTTGGAGTCAACAAAATGACATCCGCGCGGGGTTTGTAGCAGTTTGGTTTTAGGTCGATGCGCTCTCTCAATTTGATCGGGGGGATGGGGGTTCCCCCCAATATTGAGTTGAAGGGGTTATTAAGGTTTGGCGCAGATCTTCAGCACCTTTAGATTCTGGGAGGTCGGGGCCCCCTTATGTTTTTGGGTTATCCAAAGCCCTCTAGAGTTTTGCAGTATCTTTCGAACCATTGTTTGAGAAGTGACTTTGGACTGCAGAGGGGGTTTACTACACCTGATAGTTCATATCTGCTTTGATTAGTAACTCTATCCGAAAATTCCCTTGAGGTAAAATCTGATCGCAGCAATTTTCCCTCCCCAGGATCTTTAACTTTGTATAATTTTTGAAAGTCCTTTAAAGTGGGGAGCTGACTCAAATGGATTTCCATTTGGGTCTGTAAGGTGCCCCGGTCCGGGGGCGGGGCGCCCACCCGTGATTCAGAAGCAAGTCCCTTGTTGGTCGGGGATTTTTTAGCTAGAAGATTTGAGTTAGACTCCATTGGCCCTAGTTTTGGATTTGGCTTGAAAAGTAATTTGGTCTTAGGTGGGGACTTGTTAGCAGCTTTTAGCTTTCTCTGGGTTTTGTATGGTTGAGGGGGAAGGGAAAGGGAAGAATGTCGAGGGCACAGTCTGTTGTTCCCCAAGGTGCGTGACCCCAAAGGCCGGGGTTTTTCCCCGGACAACACCCCCACTGATGAGACTGAAGGGACTGAGCTCTTGATTAGGACATACCCCTGGTAGTGATAGGATGATGCAACTTTCCCTCTGCTGTACCCGACGTGGTGGGTTAATCACAATGGACTTGGTACGCTGGGATGCGTTTGAAGAAAAAAGGCTTTTTATTACAAAAGGAGACTTGTGTTTAATGTGATATTTTGGTGCCCTGCGGGTACGAATTTTTGGAGCTTGGCCCGGTTACAATAGTGAGTGACACTAAAACAATAAGGCCCAAAATGGCCCCCAGCCCCGTTTTGCGGGCAATCAAAATGTCCGTCCCGCTCTGCACTTTTTCCAGTGTTCGGGAGTGACGATTAAAAAGCCCCTGAAAGTTCAGTTCCACCAGGTAATGAACCCCACCTGAACACGGGAGCAATCAGTGATCAATATCTGGGTACAATTTCAGAGCCGCTGGGGGGGGACCCTGATTACAGGCGCAACTTAAAGCGCTTCAGTAAAGGTCAGGAGAATAAGAGTCAGCATGCCGTATAAAATTATGAGGTGGATGTACTCTCTCCTCGAGTTATCCTGCAGCCGTTAGCTTCTCTTTTCTCAGTCCCATACTTGTCCTGAGGCTAGTATATTCTCACCTGATACGACAAAGCACCGGACAGGTACAGGTACCGCGCCTCTCAACGCAGAGTGCGATGTCAAGTATGGCGCCGAGTGGGGCCAGGTCCCGCTATGCGTGGCAGATCTCCTGTCGACGGTTGCCAAGGGGCAATGGTTCCCACATCGTTGGGCTTCTGCTTGCCCCGTCCGGGCAGTCCCGCTACCTACTCGCCAGGCCGGTGAGTCTATGGGCCCTGTGTTGTCGCGCAACGCGCGGTCAAGAACGGCGCCGTGAGTAGGAAAAGGGCTCAGGCTCCCCGCAAGGTAACATCAAGGGCCGTACTTCCCTCTGCTTTTGGTTCTTAATCCAACGCAGGCGGTCAGTCCGGTTCCTCCATCACCTCATAGATGTTGATCCGCAGGATGGCAGGCAGATCCATGCTCTCAGCCTCAGGAGTAGGTCTCGTAAACCGCGCGGCAGCTCTCCTGTCGTCTTGGTGTTGACGATGGTTCTCGCTCGCCGTGGTTCTGTTTAGCCCCTTCCGGCTGCCCCTCTATCTCCTCAGACAGGCGGTGGTCGATGCTCTTTGTGCATGCCGCGCGGTCAGGCACATTGGACTCGCCGTGCACCAGGAAGGATTTGGGGTCCCCGCCGGGGATCTCAGAGGGCCGCACGGTCCCCTCCGCTTTGCTCTCAATCACCCAAGGCGGGTCAGGCCGGTTCCTACACTCCTCTAGATGTCTGAGGCCAAAATTATAGGCTAAGTGCCGGCGTTCAGTGTTACAGCTAGTGAAGTAGACAGGGGCTTCACGGAGCTGTTCTCTAACGGCATCCATCTTCCCCGGCTTCCGGCCACGCCCACCCACATTGTATACATTCTACGATATAAATACAGTGATGACTGTCACAATTTATAAATTGACCTATAGCATATTTTGTTGTCTGCCATTGACTTCAAATTCTGTGTTTTTTTTTGGCTAGATTGCATACTCTACAGCAGGATCCACCACATTTAAAAAACCCCTTTTGAGATCGCCATACTTTCCCCGTGCTTGTATTTTGGCTTGCATGTACACTGGACGAAATGATATTCCCCAATGTTTGGCCTCTTTTGGGTTTATCCGTTAATCCCTTATCCAGATGGCAGAAAGGGTCTCATCCTGTCTTAGTATGCTCAAATTTCTTTTAAAAATTGACTTTATTTGGTTGTAATTTCTACTAAACTTAGTAGTAAAGGCAATTTTTTCAAATCCCCCTTGTTTTTACATATTGGTTTCTTTTTGTGTAGTTTCCAACAGTTGTTCTTGTGTTTTAGATCTCACTCTCTTTGTAGCTCTATCGATATCTTTCTTTTTATATCCTCTTTCTGTGAGTCTTTGACCAATTGTTTCACATGCTACCTTAAAGTCTTCCTCTTCTGAACATATATGTCTAGCCCTGATCATTTCCCCATATGGGATGGCCTTGATAGTGCTTTGCAGCAGGGCAGACTGTTCGCTCTGAGTATAGCATTTACCTGTAATTCGGCCCACCCTGCCACATCTTAGCATTTGGTATGCTCCGTGGATACGAATGGATCTGGAAAGCCTTCACAGCGCGGTACACTGCTTAAGGGCTATGGACAGGAATTCAGCACCTGTCCCAGACACTGGCGCTTGCTTCCCCTTCTCAAGATGAAGACTGGGTTTCAGCGTCGAGGACCTCCCACTGGGGAGACATGGTCTTGCCCCTTCATCCATCGGGCTATATTCAGTAGTTATCAAGCTCAGGGCAGTCCACCGACAAGCACGGCGGCTGCCTCTGACTTCAGGCCCTTGCCACCGCGGAAGACGCGCTAAACACACTAGCCCTCTCACGGAGCTCCCGGGCTCTGCGTTCACTTCTTTCACATCTAAAGCTCACCTAAAACAACTAGGGAACGGGATACTTCTCCAGGAGGTGGGTGAGGATCTCCAAACTGTGCAGTACAGCAGTAGTAGACCTTCAAGATAAAATACAGACCCTGGAAAAGATAAAGGATACTACTAGACGCGAGGTAGCTGATCTTCAATTTCTCTTTTGCAGTCAAGAAAGCGCCAAACCCACGATTCTGGGTTATTTAATGACTTAGAAAAAACACTGTAGGCGCCAACATCGTCAGGTGAAGGCTACCCGGTAGACAGTCCGTGAAGGCGAGTGGATATATACACTGACCAAACTTTTAATAGAATCATGGGCAGGCCCTGAAGACACGTGCAATCGAATTTGACCGAGCCATAGAGCCTGCGCGCACCCCGAGTCTAGATCCACACAAGCAAGTGATGTGTATGTCAGTCATCCATCACTATTCTCAAGAGGAATTCCTCAGCTAAATTCACGGCTTATGGCAATCTGGTCAAGTTATGAGAGTGCCCATATTCGGTTTATATCCGGATTCTTCCAGAACGGGACTCTGCGTATGCGGGCTGGCTCAAACCTCATCCTTGCGCATCCTTACCTAAGAGTGCAGGATACAATACCGCTGGGGATTATTTACCATTCGCTCTGCAGGTTAAGCATGGAGAGACCCTGGTGACTCTGAGATCCCCTGCGGTCTTGCCCATCTTCACTTCAGCTCTCGCCCTACCTATGGTTAACCGCCCAGATTGGGAGTCGGCAGTGGACCCACTCGCAGCACCTAACGTTCCCCCTAGACAGCGAGCGGACCGCCGGCCCTTGTCTACACCTCCCCCCAAATCTCAGAGCCACCACCCCTCCACCCGAATAGTCGATGCACGAGCGCTGGATGATCCATCTCACCAGCCTGGCCACTCACGTTGAGCCAATCTTGTGAATTACAGAATGGTTCTCTTTTCAGGTTTTAAGTGGCTACAGCGATCTGGCTCTGTCCTTAACTGCCCCACGTTAGATAAACACCGATGCTCAGCCTTCTTGTACTTTCTACCTCTGATAGCCTTCCTGCCGGTAGAAGGTCTGTTGCGTGCGTTAATCGATATGTTATTATGTGTGATGTATCTACACAGGACAACTCGCCCCCACGGATGTGGTTTTTGGCCGTGGTTATTGCTTGGCCCTTTCGCAGCATCGAGGTCTGCATGTTTCAACTTGTGTTTTTATGCTGTTTTCTGCCTTTCTGTTTATGTTTTACCACTTCACCCGCTTTTCCTTGGACTAGCCGGGTGTCGCGGGAGTCTGTGCGGATCGTACCTGAGTCAGATGGCGCGGGGGGGTAAGTTGTATTATACCTTTGTTTATGCATAACCTTAAGATTAATGCTTAACGTTAGGGGTTTCAACATCCTAGAAAAAAAGGTGCAAGTTCTCTAAAGCCTACAGAAAGCTATGTTCCCATATAGTCTGCTTGGCAGGAGGACTCTCCTGCTTCAGGAGCATGACCAGGTTCATTAGGAGTAAATACTATCATGCCTGGGTACCACTAGAAGCCAACCCCCTGAATAAATCAAAAGGATGATCTGGTCGGGGCCATATTGATCCTTTAAATCCCTGCCCCTTACAGTATTGGATTCTCGTCGCGAGGATAGCGAAGGTAGAGTTGTCTTTATAAAAATGTAGCCTCCAGGGACAACATTTTATACAGTGGCCAACATATATGTCCCAAATCATAACCAGATCCCCTTTCTTTCTAAGACCACTGGATGTACCTCAAACCTGTTTCGCCCAAGGACAGATAATCTTGTGTGGGGATTTCAATCTAAGTCCTCCAACCATCCTACTGGACACCTCCTCTGTCAACCAATGTCTGTCCCTATGCGATAATTAACAGACTTAGACGTTTACTCCAAAACCATGCAACTCTCGGAGTTTTTTTATGGAGGCAATTAAGCATACAGGGGAGGAGAGACTATACTTTTTTTCTGGTGCGCCGTTCATATAGTCGCATAGACTTTCTTTTCCATACCAACACTCCCTCCTCTCATGTGCAGTGGATGCTATGATGATGTCATGACTCCTCTGACCACGCCGCCTGTGCACTGTACCTGAGCCTCCCACACTTTAGGACGTTCTCCATTTGACTGGAAATTGCAACGAACGCTGCCTGAAGATATTTAATGCTTGAGGCTCCTATAAGCTTACCGGGGATCTTTCAGTACCATCCACCAGACTGAGCAGTACCACTCCGCAGTGAAGATGCAGTGGGGGGCACTGGAAATGTGTCCTAAGTGGCATATTAATAAAACATGGGGTCAACGTCTCTAAACGCGGTGAGGCTGCCGTAAACTTAAATCAATTATGGAAAAAACTGTCACGAAGCAGAAATCGACGATAAATTCGTCTAGCTCGAGGCAGGATCTAGGGACTGTCGGTTCAAGCTGCGAAGTGAAATACTTTCATAATGGATCGGAAATAGCAATAAACGTGACCAGGTTAGAGAAAGCGGGATCTTATGAATGGAGTAAAACAATAAAACCTGCGGCAGGATATCTCGCCGCGAGCATTACGGGACAAGAGGGCTTGCCTGTTTATCCCCCAAATTAAAAACTCGGTTGGTGACCTAAAGCATATGACCGAGGACATACTTGAGGTCTTTCATAATTATTACACTAATCTATACCAACTGCCAAAACCGACCTCTGATGCTGGTGATAGGGACTGGGCAATGTAGGACTTGCAAAACTATTTAGAGAAACTGCCCTTCCTCTCTCCCATCAGAAAGTTTTGGAATCTTTTGAAACTCATCACGCAGAAGGAGCTCCAGTCGGTCATTGCAGCAATACCAGCGGGAAAAAAAAGCCTGGGCCGCCGGCATGGCTTCAAAGCTAAGTTCTATAAAGTTTCTAAAGAGGAGGAATATCACCTCTTCCCCTCCTGGCCTCGTTTTAATACGGTCTCTGTAACACACCTTTCTTCGACCAGGAATTTCTGAAAGCACACTCTAACAGTTATTCCGATGGAGGGGAAAAGACCCGGCTCTGTGACAGAGCTACAGACGATATCTCATAATTAAAAACCAGATGCTAAGATTATTTGCAATGTGATTGCAGTGCGATTGAACCCCCCTGGTATAGATCTCATTTACACCTTGACCAAGTGGGACCTTTGTCCTAGAAGGGTGGACCGTGAGGACTAGTTCTCGAAAGACTTTTCTCTGATTGACCTGGTGAGCCGGACTGGGATCCCAAGCATGTGCTTTCTTTAGATGCGAGAAGGCATTCGACCGGGGGAATTAGATTGGTATTCTGTGTGGGCTCGCTGCGAATCTTGGATTGGGTCAGTTGCAATTGCTAGGTTTTTGGAACTATACAACGGTTCCCGGGCAACAGATTCGGGTTCAATGGACTCTCTATCCCCCCCCTCCTCATATGCAATTGGTACCAGGCAGGGTTGCCCAACTATCCCCTCTCATTGTATGCGGTATTTGCGCATGGAGCGGTTGCTCCAAGACTTCGAGAAAACGAACTTATCGAAGGGAAAGCAAATTGTGGTAAACAGAATGTGAAAGTTTAGCCTTTGTGACGTCCTCCTCTTTGTACGTTTACTGAGGCCTGTCTAGCCCTCTACACCTTCAACTTGGACAACCTCAATACTTTGGCCGTTTCAGTAATCATAAGGTGAACATGGTCCAAGAGCGTCGCACCTAAACTCTCACATACTGCGTTTGAGGGTGGCTCGAATGAAAGACACAAAAATACTCCCTTCTCCTGGGCTTCTCTTCTATAAATATCTAGAGAGATACATATTCCATTCGTGCGAACTTAAAAAAAAAACATTGATTTAAACTTTTATCCCCTCTATTAATTCGATCAAAGAGACTCATCACCATGAATGCGGAGGAAAGATTTCTCGCGGCTGGGGCCGAGTTAACATCTAAAGATGGAATAATCTGCCGCGATCTTCTCTATCTATTTCAACGGTTCCTTATTGTGCTCCAAGTCATTCACTCAAAAAACTAGACCATAGTGCCTTACCAACCGATTTTATCTGGGCGACAGGAGGCACCAAGGATCTCCAGAGCCATTAAATAGAGCACCGGGCGAAGTGAGGGACTATCGCTCCCAGATTTCTGGGGATACTATTTGGCTGCGGTGCACGGTGCGGATACTTGACGAGATTCACACGGCTTTTTTAGTCCAAAAACTGTGGGTCCAGATAGAAAGTAAACGCGCTTTGGTTTTCCCAATAGAAAATAAAAATAAATAAAAAAAAACTGCAGCACTCCGTTGGATTACACTCCTAGCTTCCCGTACCCAATAAGTTGGCCATCGCACAGACTCCACATACATCTGTAAACCACCATACGTACCTGTAGGTCTTACTCCACGGAGCTTTGCACATCTTTAGCCCTGGGGGGCCGATCACTCCATCTCAGGCAACCCAAGAGTTGCCGGAACATAAGACAGGTGAACATTGGGGTGGGAGGGACTAGGAAATTCATCGAAAAGGATGATGTTTCGAGGAGGGGTGATCAAAGCCCTACAGAGCCTGAGTGACTAATCTGACATTTCCCCGTTTGTGCTATTAACCAGCTGCGAGCTTTTGTTCGGCTATGAAGCACCATCGTATTGCGCCCCAGATCACCTATGATATTCGAGAATTAGTGCCTACAGGCAGAACCACATCCACATGTGATCTCCAAGATCTACGGCTTGATGATCCACGTAAGAGGTATCCTCGCTGTGCTTATCAGATAGCCTCGGGAGAAAGACCTCATGAAGCAATTATCGGATGAGGAGTGGGGAGAAGATTGTTTATATAGACCTGTAAGGGGTCCATCCTGACTCTCGTTAAAACACAGGAAACTTTAATTTCAAAGTTTTTATCTAGTGGTACTGGGTTACGTCACTGTTACACACCCTTTTCCCCTCTACATCCAGCCGACCTGCTCGGCGTTGCCCAAAAGCGGACGGGGAACAATGCATACACATTTTGGGGTGGGAGGTGAAGCGCTACAACCTTCTGGGCAAAAGGTGATCCAACATTTTCTATTGATTTTCGGGAGAGCGGATAGGAAAATGCACTGTCACGATAATAGTGGATACAGTGGAATCCAATGGCTTGGACTGCTTGGGCACAGCGAAGGACAGATTTAGACTGGAACAGGAGGCTGCTGAGATTGAGACTGGATCCAGCAAAGGTAAGGAGAAGCCAACAGTTGAGCGATATGTAGGTAATCAGAGTTTGCATGGGTAATCCGCAAAGGTGAGGAACTAACAAGGAAGGAAAGCCAAGTTTCAGGTGAGGACTGCACTAGCAGGAGCTTAACACAATACTCAAGCAATGGAGAATCAGGCTTGAGGAGTTTAATATATGGCTGGCAAACCAGAAATCAGGTAACAAGATGGCACCCAGCTGAGACACGATCACCATCTTGACTGAGGGCAAACTTAAGGGCAAACCACAGTAAACCAAGTTCCAAGGTATGGCAGGAGATTCTGACAATGACCAATCATTCGTCTCTTCTGATTTTTCGGGGGATTCCCACGCTCTATCAGAAATCGTCTGGTAATTACGCTGCTGAATGCGGACAAACAGGGCAACCATTCCAAGGGGGCTTGGAGATCCTCGACAAGACCCTCCATATCGGAGTGGTTTAAAGAATATTACATCACGATATGCAGAAATGGTGGAGATTCGATGCAACTCCATAGCGATTCTGGCGACCTACTTAAAATCGTTCATACATGTAAAAAACTTTGAGACCTCGGTTCAACATATCATGATCAAGAACATGTCTTTAACGCTGCCCACGACTTTCATACGTGGTCTCAAATCGGGCAGTCCTCATCCTATCTTTAACCTCTCAAATCGAGCCAATCAGGTCCTCTCAATGGGTCACCGTCCTGCCATTATTCAGAGAGAAAAAATTAAAAAAACCCCAACCTGCAAAGCTGACATTTCTTATGTACAGCCTGTGAGCAGTGGGCGGGACAGAAACCAAAAAGGAGCACCCCTTCCTTCTCAATATAGGTAAAATCTATGTACACCAAGTATAACGTATGTTCTGCCAACAAAAAAACATTTCTGAAAATAAACGTATGCAAACTGGGTGCCACTGGAGGGCTTGCGGCCACACGGCACTCATGTAAATTATACATGTACACCACAGACGCCGCCAGCGGCACATTCTCTGCAAAAAGGGCAATCATAATACGTCGAAATCCCTAAAGAAGCATTTATGCTATCTATCATACATGAAAAACTTATTCGAGAACTATCGGTTCACATATCATGATTCCAGAACATGTTTAAGCTGCCCACTGACTTCAACGTGTGGTCTCCAAAATCGGGCAGTCCTATCCTATCTTTTTCTTACCTCTCACAACACGAGCCCAATCAGGCCTTCACTGGGTCACCGACCTCCATTATTCAGAGAGAAAAAATAAAAAAACCCCAACCTTGCAAAGCTTGCCCTTCTTATGATGCCTGTGAGAGTGGCGGGGGACAGAAAACCCAAAATGGATGTGCACCCCTCCTTTCCATATAGGTTAAAATCAATGTCACCAAGTATAACGGTATGTTTTGCCAACAAAAACAATTTATGAAATACAACGTATGCAACACTCTGGGTGACACTGGGCAGGGCCTGCGGCACACATGTAATTATATTGTACAACCACACCAGTCCGCGCCGAGCGGCAATATTCTCTCGCCCAATAAGGCGCATTACACTACGTCGAAAACCTAATGAAGCATTTATGATATCTATCATACATGGAATATAACTTGAGACTCTCGGTTCACCATATCATGATTCAGAAAATGTTTAGCTGACCCAGCTTCACAACGTGGTCTCAAAATTCGGGCCACAGTCCTATCCTATCTTTACCTCACAATCGAGCACAATCGGCCTCTCACTGGGTCACACGACCTCCATTATTTCAGAGAGAAAAAAAAATAAACACCCAACTGCAAAGCTGCCATTCTTATGACAGCCTGTGGAGAGTGGAGAGGGGGGGGTGAAAGAAGAAACCACAAAATGGAAGACCCCTTCCTTTTCTCATATAGTTAAAATCAATGTACACCAAGTACAACGTAGGTTTCTGCCCACAAAAACATTTCTGAAAATACGTATTGCCCCAAAACTGGGTGCCACTGGCGGGCTGCGGCGACACATGTAATTATACATGTACACACACAACCGCCGCCAGCGGCACATTTCTGCAAAAGGGAAAATAATTACTACTACGTCGAAATACCTAAAGATGCATTTATTGCTATCTATCATACATGAAAATACTTGGACTCTCGGTTCACATAACATGATCAGAACATGTGTTTAAGCTGCCCACGACTTCATACGTGGTCTCAAATCGGGCTGTCCTATCCTATCTTTACTCTCATCGAGCCAATCAGGGCGCTCTCAACTGGGGTCACCGACCTCCAATTATTCAGAGAGAAAAAATAAAAACACCCAAACATGCAATCTGCCCTCTTATCGACAGCCTGTGCGAGTGGGCGGGACAGAAACCACAAAATGGAAAGCACCCCTTCCTTTCCATATATAGGTTAAAATTCAATGTACAACTATATAAACGCTATGTTTCTGCACACCAAAAACACTTCTGAAAAAAACGTATGCAAAATCATGGGTGCCACTGGCAGGGGTGCGCACACATGTAAATCTATACATGTAATCGACACACAGCCACGACCGCCGCCAGCGGCACATTTCTGCAAAAAGGGCAATCACTACGTCGAAAATCCCTAAGAAGCATTCTATGCTATCATACATGAAAAAACTTTGAGACTCTCGGTTTCAACATTAAGATCAGAACATGTTTAAGCTGCCCACGACTTCAACGGCCTCGGTCTCAAATCGGGGCGGCCCAGTCATATCCTATCTTTACCTCTCAATCGAGACAATCAGGCCTCTCACTGGGTCAACGGTACATACTTATTCAGAGAGAAAAAAATAAAAAACACCCCAACCGGCATAAGAGAAGCTGCCCTTCCTTATGATCAGCCTGTGAGAGTGGGCGGGGACAGAAAACCAAAATGGAAAGCACCCTTCCTTTCATAATATAGGATTAAATCAATGTACAACCAAAGTATAACGTAGGTTTCTTGACACAACAAAAACAATTTCTGAAAAAACGTATGCAAACCTGGGTGCACTGGCGCAGGGGCTTGCGGCACACATGTAATTATTCATGTACACACACAGACGACGCCAGCGGGACATTTTTCTGCAAAAAAGGGCAATACACTACGTTCGGAAAATCCTAAAGGATGCATTTATGCTATCTATCATACATGAAAAAACTTGAGACTCTCGGTTCACATATCATGATCAAGACCCTGTTAAGCTGCGACGACCTTCAAACGCCCCCCTGGGTCTCAAACTAGGGCACGAGTCCTATCCTATCTTTACCACTCTATCGAGGCCAACAGGCCTATCACTGGGTCACAGACCTCCATTATTCAGAGAGAAAAATAAAAAACACCAACCTGCAAAGCTGCCCTTCTTATGACAGCCGTTGAGAGTTGGGGGGACAGAAACCCACAAAATGAGAAGCACCCCATTCCTTTCACATATAGTTAAAATCAATGGTACACCATGTATAACGTTTATGTGTTCTGACTACACAAATAACATTTCTTGAAGAAACCGTGATGCAAACCTGGGTGCCACTGGCAGGGCTGCGGCACACATGTAATGATACATGTACCACACACGGACCGCAGCCAGCGGCACATTTCTGCAAAAGGGCAATAACACTACGTCGAATTCCCAAAGAAGCTTTTATGCCTATGTCTATTCTTTCATGAAAAAAACTTTGAGGAGACTCTCGGTTCACATATCATGATCAGACATGTTTAAGCTGCCCACGACTTCAACGTGGTCTCAAATCGGGCAGTCCCTATCCTTTCTTTACCTCTCTCAATCGAGCCAATTCAGGGCCTCCACTGGGGTCACGACACTCCATTAGGCGAGAGAAAAAATAAAAATAACACCCAACCTGCAGTGCCCTTATTATACTTATTGACAGCCTGTGAGAGTGGGCGGGGACTGAAAACCAAAATGGAAAGCACACCCTTCCTTCCATATAGGTTAAAATAAATGTACAACCAAGAGTATAACGTTATGTTATCTGCATAACAAAAAATTTCTGAATAAACGTATGCAAAAACATAAGGGTGACACTGGCAGGGCTGCGGACACTTGTAATTATACATGTAACACACAGACCGCCGACAGCGGCACATTTACTTCAAAAAGTGCAATACACTACGTCGAAAATCCCTAAAGAAGCATTTAGGCTTTCTATCATACATGAAAAAACTTTGAGACTCTCGGTTCACATATCATGATCACGAAAATGTTTAGCTGCCCACGACTTCAACGTGGTCTCAAATCGGGGCAGTCCTATCCTATCTTTACATCTCGCAATCGAGCCCAATCAGGCCCTCGCACTGGGTTCACCGATTTACCGGGAGCCGTGTGCTCCTTCTTTCTGAGCTCTCACGTTTTAAGATGGAATCCAATTGCCATAGGCTCAATTCGCCTGGCTTCTCTGCGCGATCTTCCCATTGGGGTTCCTTAGGGTAGAGCTGCACGGGCTGTCAGGGAATGCTTAGCTATCAAAAATTAGTAGCAGCCCACCTCTTTCCTGTCGTCGTTCAGCTCTCAGTCGGGTATACGACTCGAGAATGCAGGATTAATGAAGGCATCCAAACCTGAAGAGGGCACTCTGCACGGGCAAGTTCATTCTATTAATGTACTGACGTAGTCCTTTCCTGTAAAAAAGACAATTTTTGCTGCGTCATTCCAGTGGTGTCGATGCACACTCTTGAACTCCATGGAATACTCGGCAACGGTTGAGTTTGCCTTGGAGCAGGATAGTTATTGCAGCTTCCAGCGTTGCACCGCGTTTGGGGATCGTCAAAAACATTGACTAATGGCGTCGATGAACTCCCTCTGGTGATTTCAGCCAGGCGTCTTGAGTTCAATTAAAGGACTAGCCCAGGCATGGATTTGGTGCGACGTCAACGCAGCATGTATAATACACAGGACCTTCGATCTGACTGTAGGAAATTGCGCAGGGTTTGCGTCAGAAGTTAGTATAGCTACATTGATTGAGGAAACCCGGAATTTGTCTAGTATCTCCGCCAACCGAAATTGAAGGGTGGCATATTTCGGGCTCAATGACAGCACCGAACAGTGGGTGGTCCAGAGGCTTGAACTCAGGTGGGACATATTCCGGTCGGATAATGCAGTGCATGTTTCGCGTTAGTTCCTGGATCGCTTGTCCATAACTTGGATATTATGACAGTCTGGACTCGTAAGCATCACATTTAGTTTTCCATGCTTGATCTCGGTGCGGCATGTTAGCCATAGCAGTTTGAAGCTGTTTGAAGCGAGATTCCGGACTACAGCCCAACGCGGGACTCCCATTTTTTAGGCTTGAGTATCCTGTCTCGATACTTAGAGCGATACAGCTGGAAATCCAATGGCTTGGATGGCTGGGCACACGAAGACAGATGTAGACTGGAAAAGGAGGGGCAGCAGAGATGTAGGACTGATCCAGGCAAGGTCAGGAGAAGCACTGCTTGAGCAGATATGTAGGTATCAGAGTTGAGGGTGGTAAACCGCAAGGTGAGGAACTAACAAGGAAAGCCAGTTCCAGGCCTAGAGGACTGCCACAAGCAGGGAGCTTATCACAACAATAATCAAGCAATGGAGATCAGGCTTAGAGGAGTTTTTATATGCTAGGCAACAGGAGGAAACAGGCAAACAAGATGGGCACCCTGCTGAGATCACGATCCACCAATCTTGACTGAGGGAAAACTTAGGGCAAACACAGTATAAACAAGTTCCAAGGTATGTTCTGGTGATTCCTGACAATGACCCATTCATTCTTCTCTTTCTGATTTTTTCAGGGGATCCCAACGCTCTCTCGATAATCGTCTGGTAATTACCTGCTGAATGCGGCCAAGGCAAACCATCCAAGGCTCTGGAGGATCTCGACCAGACCCTCCATATTGGAGTGGTTTAAGAATACATCAGATACTGCAGAATGGAGGAGATTCGATGCAAAACTCCCATAGCGATTCTGCGACCTACTATAAATTCTGGACAAAATGGTTGACTTTATAGTCAGTCAAACAATACCGCTCAATATTGTGACCACTTTGAGGACAATGGTGGTGGTGATGGTGGTCCGAGCGGCTGGCTCTCCCTCTCACTCCCCCCTCCCTCCCCTTGTGTTCTTGATTTGTTTGTTTATTTTTGTTGGATTTGCACCTATGTGAGTATAAGGCACGTGTAGAAATCAAGACTTGATCAGGCAGCAAAAGGATTACTCTTGTTATAATTTCTTTGACTCGGAGCAACACCCTTTGAGTCCTCCACATTGTAATTTCTACTTATGTATGTGTTGTCGAATGCTTTTCTAAAAGTCTGAGATTTACTGTTCTAATGAGCGTAGCATGAAGGTCCCTCGACTCGCTATGCGAGCTATCAGAGACGGAAGCTCTCTGGAGCGGAAACGCCTGTTTATAACGCCTCGGGCGCTGGGATCCAGTACCCTTTTTCATTACTGTTCAGTTGAAATATTTTTGTTAGTTGCTTTTTTGCTTTACTTTGCAATTTTATGACGCTTATGCTGTATGTAAAACTGTCTTACTGCTGTCAATCTCAAACAATAAATATTTTTATGGTATGGAAAAAAAAAAAATAAAAACAATTTCTGGTCATTAACTACCGCTATATAATCCGAGTAATATAAGCTGAGTTTTCAGCACAAAATAGGTGCTGATAAAAATCCTGCATCGGCTTATATCGAGTCACTGTCGGCGCTCGGGCCGCTGCGATGGCCCCGTGCGCCGACAGGGACGCTTCAGTTATATTCGCTTCCTCAGGGCTGCTCATATAACTGAACGCCAAGTACAAGCTGATGCTTCCTGGGCGGCTGCGGTGGCCCGTGCGATGGTTAGCTATCTCTTCACTTGTATGGACTCCTCCGGGAGGCATGCAGGTTGACGAGATTATTCACGCGGAGCAGAGAGCAGAGCGCTCCTGCCTCCGCAGTGGACTCCGGCGGGCTGCAGATTGCCGGCGTCCGGATTTTCCGCGCACAGGCAGCGTGTGTCTCATGCTGTCCGGTGCGCGGCCCTGATAGACATCACCCTCACTGTGACGGGAAGATGCATGAGACAGCGTCGCGGGAGGTCGGACGGAGAGGAGGCAGAGCGGCGAGGGAGACGGGAGCTGCGGGGAGCCAAGTGTTTTTTTAAACGCTGCTAAAGCCTGTTAGTGGGGCCTATTCATGGCTATAATGACCTATACCTGCCTAAAAACCTACCTTAGGGGGCATATACTGGCTATAATGACCTATACCTGCCTATAACCTACCTAGGGGGATATACCTGCCTATAATCCTACTAGGGGGGACTATACCCTGCCTATCACTAACTACACCCACCTCTATAAACACAAATTACCTACATAGGGGGAATATAAATGGCTATCAATGACCTATACCTGCCTTATAACCTAACTGGGGGGACTATACCTGGCCTAAACCTACCTAGGGGGACTATACCTTGGTTCAAAGAGACCTATTACCTGCCTCATAACCTACCTAGGGGGAACTTATACCCTGGCTATAATGAACTATACCTGCCTATAATGACCTAACTGGGGGGACTATACCTGCCTATAAAGTCTATACATGCCTATAACCTACTAGGGTGACTATACCTGCCTCTATAAGACCTAATACCTGACTATAACCTACCTAGGGGGACCTAATGCAATGCCTATAAAACCTGGCCTAGGGGACCTATACCTGCCTTAACGACCTATACCTGGCCTATAAACAACTGCCTCACTTAACTCTGCCCCTATGGGGGCAATTACCTGACTATAGCCTACCTATAGGGACATATAGTTCACTATACCTGCCTATAACGAGCTATTCCTGTCATATACTGCCTTATGGAGGACATTTAACTTGCCTATACCAGCCTATATCTGCCTATGGGAAATTAAACTGCCCTATTACCAGCCTATATCTGCCTATGAGGGTACATTTAAACTGCCTATGTAATTTTATTGGTATCTATTTTTTCTTTTTTAAAAAATTTACCATGTAGCCGCGGTGTTTTCCACCATAGGCTTATAGTCGAGTCAATAAGCTTTCCCGTTTTTTTGTGGCAAAGTGGGCTGACTCGGCCTTATACTCGGGTCGGCTTATACTCGAGTATATACGGTACTTTTCAGGCCTGGGGCTTAAGTGGTTAAGGTGTCTAGTTTCTTAGATGGGGCCATTTATGGGGGTATCTTACATGCATGCCCCCACCAACCCTCAAAGCCTCTTAAGAACTGCGACAGGGGTCACTATTAAAAAATCATTTTGCTAATTTTCTTGAAAATGTGAAAAATTACTATTAAATTTCTAAGCCCCCTCATGTTGTAAAAAAAAAGACATTTAAAGAATCTGGGGATACACCTATAATAGACATATGTAATGATGCTAGTTATAAATTATCTGTAGATGAAAAAATTGTCTTACACACAGGCATTTTTGAACTTTGGAAATGGCAATTTCTACATATTTTCACGATATTTTGATATTTTTCACAAATAAACAAGGATTGTATGGACCAACCACATTTCTTACTAACTTAAAACACATTGTGACGCAAGAAAACATTTTCTGAATCACATGGATAAATAAACGTATCAAAAGTTATTATAGCACAAAGATGGCTCATGTTAGATTTTATAACAGGCTCTGTCAGGAACTTCCTAAACCTTGGCTCCCGGCAGGTAAGGGGTTAAATGCCTGTTTCAGTTATTTCAGCATGAGGTTACTGCTGGACATACACGAACGCCAGGTTTTGGGAGCTCGGTCAGAAATGATCAGTTGTATGTATTATCCTGAAAAAAAATGTATCCTGCTAGGCTCGGCGTCTATTGTTTCAAAGGTGTTTGATTAGGTTTGGTAAAGAATAGTAAAGTTATGTACTTAGTAATTATTTAGTTAGCTGGGAAACGCTCAGGTGTCGGTATTTAGAAGAAATGAAACTTTAGAAAATGAATTGTTGAAATTTTCACCTACCGTAAATTGGGCTTCAAACTTTATTGGCAATTTGTCCAGTTTCGCTTACCTTTTTTGCCAGTGGATTAGACATTGATGGCTGTGTGTTGAGTTATTTTGAGAGCACCCAAAATGTACAATCTCATACAAGCAGTACACTGACTACTTTATATTGTATTAAAGTTTCATATCTTCAGTGTTGTACTATGAAAACATATAATACAATATTTACAAAAATGTGAGGGGTGTACTTACTTTAGTGAAATACTTAAAGGGGTTGTCTCCACTACAAGTATTGACTTTTTATCATTAAAGAAATTGCAAATAATCACAAAGTCACTTTGCAATATGTGTCTTTAAACAGTGTCCTACCTTTTCTGAGATGATCCCTCTTGTATGGGCTGAATCAGCTCCTAGGTCACTATAGCTACAGGACCTGTTTTGAATCTCTCCTGATAGGCTGCCAGCACTGGTTGCTATAGTTTCAGACCTTGGCTTCTACATGAGGCCTAGTAGTAGCAGTAACCTCGCCATGAATTCAAAGTGAAACCAAGAAAACAGGACTGAGGTAAGAAGAAGCGATGTAGTAAGACAACCCCTTTAAGCTTATGGGGATCCCTTTTCGCCTTTACTACTCCAATAGTTGATAGGATATCCTTAGGGAAGAATTAGGAGTTTGCCACAAAGAACCCATCCTTGAATGCAGATTATCAAGCATTAGGATGGGCTCTGTGCATGGGTAACTTACCGGGGGTAGGCAGGGTAGCAGTTGCTACGGGGCCCCCTGCG
>JAODAL010065048.1:0-18416 GCA_025379985.1 Phyllomedusa bahiana | reverse complement strand
AACCCCGTTACCTTATTTCAGGCCTAAAAATTTTTTAAAAGGTTTTTGAAATTGCCCCTCAAAAAACATTTTTACATGGAATGGAAGTGTTTAAGTTTTTTTACTTTAAAAAATAAAAAAAAATTTGTGTGACTAAGTGATTTTTTGGGCCCAATGTGGGAAAACGCTAGTCAAAAACCCTTTTGCCCATAGAACCACAGGCTCCCCTTTATTTCTTGGTTTTCTATGGTAACAAAGTGAGTTTTTGACCTAGCATTTTTTCATAAAATTTGACCCTTTCTGTTGGGGGCAAGGGTGATTTTACTTTGGGTTTTAGATGTTTTTTTTCCTTTGGAAATCAGGGTTCTACTCGTCTTGTGGATGGAGCCTAAAAATACAAAACTGAGATTCTCAAGGACTTCATATGTATGACATGTAGCCAGTGCTGATGTTGGCAGATCCAGTATTGTTAAAAATAATGTAAAAAAATTAGCTGATGAAAAAATGGTCCAAGAATTAAATAAAGTGAATTGACAAAAGGTAGAATGGTTCCCCCCTTGGCTCAGTTATTTTCTTCCCCGAAATGAAAATTTAAGGACCCCGGCAGGCCCGACGGGGAAACCTTTTCCCCCCCCCCCCCCCAAAACCCCCCGCAGCCGTGACCCGTGGGCCGTCCTTTGGGCGTACCCCCGGGCACTGTCACCTATAGCAGCGCCGCCCGCAGGCTTGCACACCGGCACACATTTGATGGGCTACGCCACTGCGAGACCGTCGCGCCCAAAGGATGAGGGCTGCTTGAGCCAGGGATGCTCCGCAGCCCCCAGCAAGTTTTGAAACTTAAAAAAGGGGTGCGCGGCCACTACAGAAAGCCGCCCGGGCCCCCGCAACTCGGGCCCCGCAGTGAGCGGGATCTCCACAGCGCCGGAGTTCCTGTAAAACCCGGGGCGTCGTAGGAATTTTGTCGGGGGACAAGACGCCTTTCCCCGTCCAATCGCCCACAACTATTTAACTATGGTGCGTCTCAGGAGCACACAGCTAGGAGGCGCTAAGTGCAGGCAGAGCGAGTGCAGGAGGTGACGGGGCTGAGGAGGGAGGAGGGGGCGTCTGCTCACACACGAGTCTCAGGAAGTGCAGCAGCCACTGTCCAGCAGGGATATGCTCCGCCCCCGGCTGTGGTCTCGGCTCCCGGGTCCATCTCCTGTCCGTCCTGGAGCTCTCACTGTGGACTGCACTGAAAGTATGTGATCATGTGTCTGTGTGTTCATGTCTTTGTATATGTGTATGTACTGTATATGTGTATGTACTGTATATATGTGTGCTCATTGTGTGGGATATACAGGGGGTGTGTGGGGTATACAGGGGTGTGTGGAGTATACAGGGGGTGTGTGGGTAATACAGGGGGTGTGTGGGATATACAGGGGGGGTGTGGGATATATCATATATGCCAACTCTCCCGCTTTTGGCGGGGGAGTCCCGCTATTTGGGGTCCCCCGCCCTCCCGGCAGAGTTGGCGAAACTCCCGCCGCCAGCAGGCAGCGGGGGTTCTTTAAATGGCCGCGGTGACAGAGTAGTGCTGGTGCACTAGGATAGGATGGGTGTGGGATTATAAACAGGGGGTGTGTGGGATTATATACAGGGGGTGTGTGGGATTATATACAGGAGGGGTGTGGGATTATATACAGGAGGGGTGTGGGATTATATACAGGGGGTGTGTGGGATTATATACAGGGGGTGTGTGGGATTATATACAGGGGGTGTGTGGGATTATATACAGGGGGTGTGTGGGATTATATACAGGGGGTGTGTGGGATTATATATACATTGCAAGAAATAATGATTTTGTATAGTGTATACAAAGTTCAGTCTGGAGATGTTTGAGCAGCCTATGCCATGAGCTCTCTGCAAGCACTCTGTGTAGGTAAGCATTTACAAGAAAACCACCCTACAGAAAATAAACAGAACAAGGCATCTCTGTTAGCAGTCGGGCATCTTCCCTATATATACAGGGGGTGTGTGGGATTATATATAGGAGGGGTGTGGGATTATATACAGGGGTGTGTGGGATTATAAAAACAGGGGGTGTGTGAGATATACAATTACTATTTGGGGCTCTATGGATGAGGAGTTTGTACATAGTTGGGAATTGATAGGAAAGTGCTGGAAAAGAGAGGAGCCTAAGATGTATTTGTGGTAAATTCTACAGGGACGAGTAGTGACCACTAGAAGAGGACACTGCATGCTGTACTGGACGGAGAAAATATGGAAAGGAACGACTCATCAGGGAAGACATCATGGAGGTTTGGGCCAGAAGGAGAAGAAAAGGAGAAGAGAACAACTCCCATCAGAGATGACGTCTCCTGTGAGTCCCTGCTGTCAGGGGTCATTTTACTTCTGTGTTGAATCAGTGCTGTATTCATGTGATGGTGACCTGACTACTGGTGATGTGATTGGTGGGGTTGTAGGTTATGTTGGTGCTTATGTAGTGTCAGTGTGGGCTTGTCCCTGATTGTAAAGCAAGTGCACACCTGACTCTGTGATGAGGGGTTTCTCTGCACCACTTTTTCTCTCTTGCTTGTGTTTAGGGAGCTCTCACACGGAGCGGTTTTGGTGCATTTTTTGATGCGTTTTTTTTGTGCAGAAATGTTCAGCATTAACTGCTCTGCCTTTCTGCACAAAACCGCACCAAAAACACATAAAAAATGCACCAAAAATGATCTGCATGAAATCACATTTATAGTGTAGTTTATTTTAGAAAGTGGCGAGGTGCAAGAACAAGGGAAATGTTTTAAGCGGATAATGTATGTGGGCTGCTGGGGGCTCTGTGCCAGGGCTGATTTTTATACCCAGTCCGGCCCTGTTCCCTGGTGACTGGTTTAGTGCCAGGAGACTGACACAAGGCAAATGTGGTTCCCATCTTCACAAAAGAGTTCTAGGTCTTGCCCAGGTAATTATATACCAGTAAGTTTAACATTTAACGTGGGAAAACTGTTTGAGGGGCTTATAAGGGACTATGTATAGGAATATGTGGCTGAATATATTATAAGTAACTGCCAGCATGGTTTTACTAAGGACAGAAATTGTCTGTTTTTATGAAAAGGTGAATAGAAGTATGTATAGTGGGGGGCTGTGGATATATGGGCCACATGTATGTATGTGACTGCACCAGTACTCTGGTGTCCTTTCAGCCCAAAAACTGTCGCAGCCCTGTTCTCTAGATGTATGAGCAGGTGCACTCCAAAAAAAGGTGCATTTGGCGGCACCTGTGGGACAATGAAATATGCCCAAAATGTGGGGGCGTTCTGGAGATGTGTCGCACCTCAACCGCATTATTCTACACATTTATAACTGGAGGATGGAAATACCAGGGGAATTACTGCTGGAACAGCCAGACCAAGTTAAAAATGTTTACCAAGTTGTTGTTCAACTACAATGCGCCAAATGTATGACCCACAGTAGAACAGGTTCATAAATTCAGATGCATTCTACACTGTTTTAAAGCTATTTAGAACTGGCCTCTAGTGTTTTTGACACTATCCCTCACAAGTGTCTATTGAGTAAATTATAGTCTATAAGATTAGAAATAATAGTGAGTAAATGGATTAAATGGCTATCGGATCATACTCAGAGAGTGGTGGTAACTGATATCTACTATCACCGCAAGTAGCCACTTCAAGGGGTAGCGACCTGGGGGTTCCCCGCAGCAAAGTCTGACTAGCCTTACGTTGGGCTCAGGTGAGGACCACGGGGCCCCTTAGATTCCGCTCACTGGCCCTGGTTGACCTGGAGGATCCATACCTGCATTCCTGAACGTGACAATACAATCTGATCATGGATCCCGCAGAGGATCCTCATGCACATTGCAGCAGTCGTGAATCGTCTACGCATTCATCAGGAGCTAGTTTATCAAATGGTACAGGCCATTACCACCGTCTCTCAGAAGCTGCACCTGAACCTGCACTTGTTGTTTCACAACCAACTCCTGCTGGAGTTGCTACTCATGTACTGCTCCTACCACTGCCAACCCATTATCACAGAAATTCCAAGTTCGCTGATAGGTAAAGTTATTGTGTGTCCGGAGAACATATTCACAGCAGCACACTGTGAAAAACAGGGGCCTTGAGTCAGACTGGTGTATATGTAATTTTGGGGTATCTGAATACAGCCATTTGCATAATTAAGTGTAGTTTGGTTGAACTAGTGTTAGAGTCACTTTCATTGTTTCTGACTTCGCTGTATTCTGGAGAGGCCACCTCGGTATATGACATAGAGCCATAGTTGCCAACTTTTGAAAATGGAAAAGCAGGAGATTAAAGAGGGCGGCGCGCTACGCGCGCCGCGACAGAAATTTGCATGGACACGCCCATCTTTTGTGTGCCACGCCCCTTCAAAAAGCCACACCCACTCCGCCTAACTACATAATGGCTTTGGAAGAAAGCCAGGTAGATGCCCTTATAGCCAGGTAGTAGCCCCCCATAACCAGGTAGTGCCCCTTACAGGCAGGTAGATGCCCCCTTGTAGCAAGGTAGATGCCCCCTCTGTAGCTAGGTAGATGCCCACAAAGGTTAGCCAGGTAGTTGCCCCCCTTTGTAGCCAGGTAGTGCCCCCTTTAATAGTCAGGTAGTTGCCCCCTTTAGTAGTCAGGTAGTTGCCCCCTTTAGTAGTCAGGTAGGTAGTGCCCCCTTTAGTAGTCAGGTAGGTAGTGCCCCCTTTAGTAGCCAGCCAGGTAGGTAGTGCCCCCTTTAGTAGCCAGCCAGGTAGTTGCCCCCTTTAGTAGCCAGCCAGGTAGTTGCTCCGTTTAGTAGCCAGCCAGGTAGTGCCCCCTTTAGTAGCCAGGTAGGTAGTGCCCCCATTGTAGCCAGCCAGGTAGTTGCCCCCATTGTAGCCAGCCCGGTAGTTGCCCCCATTGTAGCCAGCCAGGCAGGGGCGTTGCTAGGGTCCTAAAACATCCGGGGCCCGGGCCCTTTGTGTTTTGCTCAGTAGGGCTGGGTTCACACATCATTTTTCGCGCCACATTGTGAACTGCGGCATGATGTGTTTTTACAGAGAAAAACCTTCTACTCCTGTCACTAATTTTCAGCATATTCCACATAGAGTGACCCTATATCTATATACCTGCCTCAGCAGTCTCTGCACATTGAAAATCACCAATGACAAATTTACTTTTTCAAAACCCCTCACCTCCTTATGACATTGTAATACCCCTAAACAGTCACCAAAACATCCACCGATACATGGAGCAAATCTACCAGACAAATGATTGTTACTAAAAACACTCCTACAAAACCAAGTCCCAAAACTATTACTACAAAGGACCAAATAATCCTGCCAGACCCTGACCGAACGCAACCCCCACATGTGACTATCAGCTGTACACAGGCTCTGATTACATATATTACCGCCATACAGGGACCATATAGTGGTAGATACTAGTTGTATGTAGGCGCTCTACAGACATATAAGTGATTACACTGCAGTTACATTTAGTGACTCACAGGAGACATCATTTATGATCAGCGTCGTTCACTTTCCCTTTTCTTCTCCATCCGGTTCACACCTTCATGCTGATATCTCCCGGCCAACACTCGTCCCTGCAGATTTGGACACAAATATCTTGTGATATCAGGCAGGTATATAGATATGGGGCCACAGGCAGGTATAGGGGGCCATAGGCAGGTATATGGGGGCACTGAGGCAGGTATATGGGGCCACAGGCAGGTATAGGGGGCCACAGGCAGGTATAGGGGACCACAGGCAGTATATGGGCCACAGGCAGTATAGGGGGCCGCAGGCAGGTATAGGGGGCCGCAGGCAGGTATAGGGGGCCACAGGCAGGTATAGGGGGCCACAGGCAGTATATGGGGCCACAGGCAGTATAGGTGGCCGCAGGCAGGTATAGGGGGCCACAGGCAGGTATAGGGGGCCACAGGCAGTATAGGGGGCCACAGGCAGTATATAGGGCCACACAGGCAGTATATAGGGGCACCGAGGCAGGTAAACGCTATAAAAATAACAACATTAATACTCACCTTAGCATCCCCGGCGAGCGCGCTCTGTCCTCTTCAGTCCTGCGCTCCTCCGGCAGCTCCTCGGGCGCATAGCCTGTGACGCACTGTGCGCCCGAGGACAGGCAGCGGCGTGATGAGGTCATTACATCGCGCCGCTGCCAGCTGAGCCGCACGGGGAATGAGAGCAGCCGCGCGTCATTTCCCCTGCGCCGCTGACCTGTATGCACGGCGCGCAGCGGCGCCGGACATACAGGGGGAGGAGGGAGGAGGGAGCGATCCCTCCTGCCTCCTCCCCGCACAGTGAGTCCGGGGGCGGGTGAGCGGGCCCTGCGCCCGCGTCACCCACCCGTGTGAACGGACCGGCGGCGCCGGAGTAGCGCATCAGCGCTACTCCGGCGCCGCGCCCATTTAACGGACCCCCGCCACTGGCTGGCGGCGGGAGAAATGCCAACTCCCCCGGGAGGGCGGGGGGGGGGGACCCCAAATAGTGGGACCCCCCCGCCAAAAACGGGAGAGTTGGCATGTATGCATAGAGCTCCACACCTTACTCGGAGAATTCGGCAGACTCGGAAGAAAGGGACCTAAAAGGAGAGTTACTGTCACTTTACGTGTCTGTAGCATGGCTGGCATCCAGGGTGTGCACACTTCCTCTATAGAGCATACACGTACTGGTTCTTTAAGATTTAAAGGGCCAGCACATCATTGATGCGCTAATGGCTGGTCACCACCTGAGACTTAAGAAACTTCCTGTCTTTGCTCTGGGCCAGATGGTTTGTGTGCTTTGCTGTGTTTGAACCTGTGCTCTTGGACTTCTGCTGTTTCTGGTGTACCTGTGCTGTTAACCTCCTGCATGCTGCCTACCTCTTGATTTGTTATGCCTCTACCTTTCTCCCTGGTTCCTGGCTTGGGCACTCGGCTGTCACTGCGAGTAGCCATGTCAAGGTAATGACTTGGGGATTTCCCACAGCAAAATCTGACTGGCCCTGTGGCAGGCTCTGGTGAAGACTGGAGGACGCCTTAGCCTCCGCTCCCTGGCGTGGTTTGCATTATAATTAGAGATGGGCGAATTGATTCTAACGAAGTGGAATTCATTTAGAATTTCAGGAAAACTTCGGTTCTGAACGAAGTCGAAGTTTGGGGGACTTTGGGTGAACGAAGTGTGCTTTTCATTGATAAAATGGCTGCGAGCACATGGCGTTACATGGGGCAAAGCACTCTGGGAGGAAGAAGGGCATAGCCTACATGACATGTGCAGAGATGAAGCCAATCAGAGACCGGCAGGATTCTGTGACGTCACTGCACTATATAAGTCCGGGCGCGACGCTGGGAGCTCACACTTCTCTCACTG
Organism: Phyllomedusa bahiana; assembly: GCA_025379985.1. Taxonomy (NCBI): domain Eukaryota; kingdom Metazoa; phylum Chordata; class Amphibia; order Anura; family Hylidae; genus Phyllomedusa; species Phyllomedusa bahiana. The sequence goes on along the minus strand of JAODAL010065048.1, from coordinate 11,084 downwards.
TACTGATCAGGGAAGGTGCTGCTGCGGCTGATTGTGATAGCTCTTACTGAAGAACTGATTTTTATACAGCGATTTTTGTGGGGTGTCTCAGCTTGTCTCAGAAACAAATTCTCTTAATGTTCTATTTCTGATTTTTTGGGGTATTGGATCTGAAGTCCAGTGTGTGTCCACTGCAGCTGCATATACATTTTAATGCTATCTGCTCACAGCACATTGAATATCCAAGGGGGATCTAAGCCAGTTCCTGTTGTATTCATTTAAAGAAACAGCGATTTTAAAATACAAATCCCACTTCATTTTTGGCTGCTCAATTCTTTTGCGCATTTTACATCCAGGGGTTAATTAAGCGTTGGTTTCTGCTGTGGTGACTCCAAGAAACCGTCTTTTTCACCGCCAAAAAATACAATTTTCCTGTAGCATAATTCACAAGCGAAAGTTAATTACAATTTTTTCTCTTTTTGTGTAGCGTAAAAAATACCCCATTGTAAACGCTAAAAAGAAATAGTTTGGGGCTGCCAATTCTTTTGCGAAATTTACATCCGGGGGTTTTAATTTAAGCTTTTTTTCTGCTGTGGTACCCAAAAAACCCGTCTTTTTTACCGCCAAAAAAACATTTTCCTGTAGCAAAATTTACAAAGCAAAGGGTTTTAATTAAAATTTTTTCTCTTGTTGTGTACGAAAAAAATACGCCATTGAACACGCACAAGCTATTATTTGTGGCTGCTAAATTCTTTTGGGCCCAATTTTACATCCAGGGGTTAATTTTAAGGGTTGTTTTTCTGCTGTGGTGATCCAAAAAAAACCGTTTTTTTCACCCCCAAAAAAATAAATTTTCCTGTACCAAATTCACAAGGAAGTTAATTACAATTTTTTTTTTCTTTTTTTTAGCAAAAAAATACGCCTTTGTAACAGTACAAAGCTAGTAGTTTGGGGCGCTCAATTCTTTTTGCCAAATTTTAAATCCAGGGGTTAATTAAAAGCGTTGTTTTTCTGCTGTGGTGACTCCAAAAAAACGCTTTTTCACCGCCAAAAAAATAAAATTTTTTCCTGTGCAAATTAACAAGCGAAGGTTAATTACAATTTTTTCTTTTGTTGTTATGTAAAAAATTACCCCATTGTAACAGCTACAAAGCTAGTATTTTGGCTGCTAATTTCTTTTGCGCAATTTACACCCCGGGGGTTAATTAACATTGTTGTTTCGTGTCAAAAAAAAAAAACCCCTTCTTTTTACCGCCAAAAAATACTTTTTTTCCCCTGTAGCAAAATTTCACAAGCGAAGGTTAATTAAAAATTTTTTCTCTTGTTGTGTACGTAAAAAATACGCCATTGAAAAACACCTAAAAAGCAGTGTTTTACTGTCATTTTTTTTGCGAAATTTTTCATCCAGGGTTAAATTAAGGTGGTTTTTTTCTGCTGTGGTACAAAAAAAAACCGTCTTTTTCACCGCCAAAAAATAAAATTTTTTCCCTGTACATAATTCACAACGAAGGTTAATTAAAATTTTTTCTTTTTTGGTAGCGTAAAAAATATGCCATTGTAACACGCTACAAAGTAGATTTTTTTTGTGGCGCCAATTCTTTTCCAAATTTAAACCCCCCAAGGGGTTAATAATATTTTCTGTATTGTATTCAGAAAAAAAAAACTTTCTTTTTCACTGCCACAGAAGAAATTCTGTAGCATAATTCATATCCAAGTTAAATTAAGCCTGTTTTTTGCTTTTACTTCATAAAACACACAGTTTTTTTAAAACGGCCAAACAACCAATTTTCCCCTGTCCAATTTGTGTACCCCAGTTTATGCCCAAAGGTTTCCCCAAAGTTTTATGGGTTTTTTTTGGGTCAAATACTGTATTTATCAATCAGATATCTTCTCAAAATGCGTCTTTTAGAAAAAACAAAAAGTCGACAGAAAGGGGGCAGGCTCTTCACCGGAGGGGCAGTGGCACAAAAATTTCCCTGGGCAGCCCAGGTCCAACAGCAAGGGGGAAACTCGCAAGGGTCACCGGTGAGGCCACAACGCCAGGGTATCTACAGCCGGTGCTCTAGCAACCAAGGGTTCTTGATTGGTTACTAGGTCATCCCTCCTCCCAGATACATCTGACAAACCCCCCCAAGAGTCGGTAGGAATTCAGACAAAAACCCTTATTTTCTGCCTGGGGGGGGTCAGCGGCCCTCCCCTGCCCTAACCCGCCTCTGCCCATCCGGTTCCCGTCGCCAAGTTCTACTAGGGGTCGGGGCTCAGGCCACATATAGGAGGAAAAAAATTTTGGGGAGGGCAGTAGCACTACTTGGCAGTGAAGAAAGGGGGCCAATACCGCTGCTTTTGCGTAGGCGGCAAAAGTATGATTGGAGAGTGGAGGGGAGGTCATTTTGTGGGGGGACCCTCTGCATCCAAAACCCGGGTGATGAGGACGCAGTGATATGAAAACAAATTGATGATATGTGCCGACCGCCTTGGGAGCCGGGTGAAGCAAGGGCTTCATCACCGTCAGGGAAAGAGGGCGTCAGTTTGGGCGCGTCAGGCAGCGGCGCAGCCAAAGGGGTTTGGTGGCCGTTAGTCAGCGGGGGGAGCAGCAGTGTGGGGTCGGGACCAAGCGGCCACGGGGTAGAAAACCCCTTCGCGGGCCAAGAAATAGCGGCACGGGGGCTCAGCGAGGAGCGGCGGTATAGTACTCAGTGGGGGGACGTTGGCGGTAAAATCAGCATTTGGGCGGTTTTTGGGCAGTTCTTTGCTAAGACCCCGGGGAGCCGATATGGTTAGTAGAATCTGGGGGCAGAAAGGAAGCGTGGCCAGGGAGCTAACATTGGCACCCCGGCCCTGCATCAAACATGCAGCGTCACCATCCGGTGGCCTGGAAAAACGGGCTCAATGTGGTGGTCCACCTCCCCGCCCAGCAGCCAGTGGCACGCATGCCATTGCAGCCATCAAGGCCCCACCCCTCTCAAAGGGAGCTGTTTTCCTTTAAACATTCCCTCCAGATGCTCCGGGCCCCTTTGCTATCATGGTGCCAGCAGTTGTTCAGGGGCATTGAAAAGACAACTTAGGGGCTCCAACCACCCCTAAGGTGGCAGCAGCTGACCGGCTCCGTCCAAGTTTTGGTACTGCAGTCCCCCCCTTTCCAAATGGGGTTCTGCCCCATTCGGAACTAAGGGTTTTTGTCCCGAGCCGAATGGAGAGTTCCAAGCCGTAATTTTTTTTCCAAAAGTCATCCCAGCATCATAAATAGTAGAACAGAAAGTGGGCCATCCTTGAGCTTATGGGTTTGTTCCAAGGTAACGTCAGCGCGGGCATCTGGACTGTAAATTTGGTCAGGGCCCCTACATTCCTTTTCGCCCATGGGTGAAAGTGCTTCCTCCCGGCACACCAACAAATTTGGGCAGGAATGCCGCTTTCTCCTCCACTTGCAAACTGCGGCTTCCCTGCGCCCAAAGTCCCCTCCCCCCCCTCCCCACCATCTCAGCCTCCACAAGTACTGCTCCTATTCCCCATTTTTAGGGCACAGTGGTGTCACGCAGTTCTACACCCGGGTTCCCTGGAATGAAGTTCACACAGGGAGGAACTGCTCCGCGTCATGCAGCAAGAAAACGATTGTGGCTTTCTCCGCGCCAACTGCAAATCGGAACCTGGTGACGGACAATGGGAGGAACAGGGGTCCCGGGGGCACCGAGGAGGGATGGTATGCCCCTGAGGCGCAAGTGTTCAATCTGGTTTTGAAAAAGGGTTCCCGAAGTCTTTTCCCCAATCTTTCAGAAGATTCTGAAAAAGGCCCGGAAATGGGCATGCACTTTATTATTGACAAAGCCAGGAAACCCTCCCGATTAAGCGGCAGAACGGGCCCCCCCCAAACACCTGATATGCGATGTTTTCCCCCCCCGTTGGGGAAATTTCCCGCCTGCACATTTTACCGACTGTATGAACAGAGAAAGGCCATTACAATTTTTTTATGATCCAGGCGGACAGGATACTCCACGTGTAACTTTTTAGTCACCCGTGGCGCTCATGCTGACACCTGCCGTTTGTTGAGGCCCCGAGGATGACGTTTTTGTCAGTCGCCAGGGCTCGGGATGAATAACGTCATCCACCCTTTTTATTCCGGAACAATGCTAAAATCTTCTGGGGAGGGGGCTGGAGATTGGCAAAAAATCTCGGGCCACATGATCCGCTGGGGGCTAAAGGAGGGGAGGGGGACATTGGAGCAGAACATTGTCTGGTGAAATGATGGATTTTCTACCCCTTTTACAAAGGGAAAAGGGGCAGGGGCCTGAAGGGAGATGGGGGAAAGGAAAACAGGCAGAGACCCGCAAGCACCGTGGCGTATCAGTGGAGATGGAGGCAGGGACCCTCGGGGTCCTTGTGCAATGGCCACAGCATTGATTTTTTCCCGGCAGTGACACCGAAAATCAGCATCCGAGAGGATGACTTCGGCTCCACCCATTGGACCCCGTAACCGGTCCAAATGGACCTTTTCCCGTTTGGGGGGGGCAAATCAAAAACTATAGGAAATCCTCCATATCATTTGGCCGCTGCCATGGCGTCAAAGTCCCTCCCTGACACTGACCGGGGGGTTCCTCACGCTCACGACTACTGCCACGGCTTGGGGAAAGGGGGGTAGGGGCAGTACCACTCCATCACAGCAACCTAAGTTGGATCACTGAAAGACAGCTTCCTTCACCCCCTAGTGAGGAGGGCAGTCGCCAGCACAACAGGGCCTGGGCAGTTCTGAACCAAACAGGTGGTCCTACTTGGACAGCCTCTGCCACCCCCGTTAAAGATCCGGGACACGGGGGGCCAAACTGGGATGTGTGGGGCCCCAACTTGCAGAGTTTGCAGTGGAAACTGTCCTACCCCCATGTGTGGCATCAGAGCGGGGGTTTAATGCGGCGGGGGCCACATTTCCCCCAAAGGGGAACCCGCTTGTCCACGGGAAATGTGGAAAGACTGACCCCTTTTTCAAGATAAACAGGCGTGGGTGGGCAGGGTTTTCCCCAACCCCTGCCTTAGGCTCATCTGGGTTCAAACCCACTCCCCACCACTATTCTGATTCCGCCACCCGCCTGATGCCACAATCTGCTGACAGTTTCTATTCCTACCACCATCTTACCAGGGATGGGATTGCCACCCACCACAACATCGTCATTGTGCAACTCTAACCCATGCTGCTGCTGCTGTTTCTGGTGCCGTGACATCCCCACGTTCATTGTGCCACTCTCGACCTCATTGGGTGCTGCTTTTTTTTGTTGCTGCTCGGTCACCTAACACTGTTCATTGTGCCACTGCCGACCTCATCTGCTGATGCCGTGCCTCCACACTGTGTCATTTGCCCCTCTGTGGCCCCACATGTTTTTGCCACCCCCCCCGAATGTCATTTTGCCCGCCCACCTCATGCGCGCTGTTGTTGCTGTCATGACCTCCATCTCTGTCATTGTGCCACTCTCTGGCCTACTACTGTTTTCTTCCTCCAGAATGTCATTGTGCCACTGTCTGACCTCATGCTGCTGCTGTGGCTGCTGCCGTGACCTACACACTGTGTCATTGTGCCACTGTCTGACCTCATGCTGCTGTTTGTGGCTTGCTGCCGTGACCTAACACACTCTGTATTTTTGACACTGTCTGCCTCATGCTGCTGCTGTGGCTGCATGCCGTGACCTACACACTGTGTCTTTGGGTCCCACTCTGTGGCCTACTCCTGTTTTTGCCACCTCCAAAATGTCATTGTGCACTGTCAACCTCATGCTGCTGCTGCCGTGACCTACACACTGTGTCTTTGTGCCACTGTCTGACCTCTTTGCTGCTGCTGTGGCTGCTGCCGTGACCTACACACTCTGTCATTGTGCCACTGTCTGACCTCATGCTGCCTGCTGGGGCTGCTGCCATGACCTACACACTGTGTCATTGTGCCACTCTGTGGCCTACTCCTTTTTTTTTGCCCACCTTAGAATGTCATTGTGCCACTGTCTGACCTCATGCTGCTGCGGGATGCCATCAACTCCACACTGTGTAATTGTGCCAACTCTTTGGCCTACTCCTGTTTTGCCACCTCCAAATGTCATTGTGGCCCCCTGCTGACCTCAATGCGGCTGTGGCTGCCGCCTCACTAAACAATCTGTAAACTGATCTTGCCACCTGAGCCCTCAGCTTGTTTTTTTCCCAGCTGCGCTGCCATGGACTTTATCAGGGCTACATTCCCCCCTTCATTTTTTGGTCAGTTTTGCCCCTTAAGTGCCCAGGGAATTTTTATAGTGAAGCGATTCTAAGAGCGGCAGCAGTATGTGCGTGTCATACTAAAACACAAACATTGTATGAAGACCAAACCAAGCTCCCTCTGCATATTTAAGCATGGCACAACGTTCTACAGCACCCTGCAGGCTCTGTGCAGCCTGGAAATAGCTGTTTTTTAACGTGATTCGTCCCGAAGTAATTCGGTACGAAGTTATTTTTGTCGGGAAATTCGTCGAAGTCACCGAGTCGAATTTTTGAGGAATTCGCCCATCTCTAATTATAATCTCTTGCGGTGACCTAGAGGATCCACACCTGTATCCCTGAACATTACAACAATGTATTGGCAAACTATTGGTAAGCTTGGATCCCATCTGAGTTGGAGGTTCCGTTCAGAGTCTTCATCACAGAGGTTGCACTGAATTTGTTACATGATTCTCTATAATGCTGCTCATCATATTAATTTAAATAGAGCTTCTTTCTGTAATTTTACATTCATTTTTGTCGGAGTCTGCAACAGAGGCTGAAATTAAATGTATAGTGTGTACATAAAATACTCCTGCATACAGCTATGCTGAGATACAAGGCACATGAATAATAAACTACTAAGGTCACATGTGTGAAAGGTAATAACAAGGTAATAATAGTGCATCTGATACAAGTAAGCAAATGATAGAACACTGATAATAGTAAAAGAGCCATGCGCAACAAGTGAAACACAATTAAGAGATGAAGCGCCGATAACAAATAAAGGATTGCATGCACATAAATTAAATAAAAATATAAAGAGCCTATAGTGGCAAAAGGAGGTGATAAAAACATTAAAAGAAGTGAAAAACAAGCTTACCAGCTACATTGTATATATTTAGAAGCATGGCGTAACACCAATACAATAACAATAAAACAAAGGCACCAATCAATAGATTTAAATCCTTTAATGATAATCTATAATATCTCATCATGTATCAATCTATATCTGTCAATATATGAGCAATAATCTATCAAAAGTAAATCCATAAAAGTCTATTCATCAAATCGGTTCATCAATCCTGGACCCAGCAATGGATCGGTTTATCAGTTCTAAATCCATCAGTGTCAATTCATACGATCAATTGATCAGTAACTTCCATATATCGGTCAGAACAAAGCAAGACATGATTAAAATTAAAGCTCCAACCCAGCATGTTCCTGGCAGTTTGTTTGTTTTGTTTATTCACAATAAGGGCTGAGGTTCTTAGCTAGTTGTTCTTCTGACCCAATAAAATGTATACCTTTAACTGTTATCTGTTCCTGAGTATGTGCTTCTTTAGGTGTGTCATGTTCTTTATCTTTTGTGCCTAGCAATTTATGAATAGGTTTGCACTCCCAATTAACCTGGTATAGCTAAATTTCTAAAGCTGTTTGCATTTGTTTTTACCTTTGCTACAATGGGAACAGCCACACATTTACTCTACTGTAGAAAAATTTTTTAATTTTTTACTTGCACTTGGACATTTTTGAACCTATTACTAAAGGTGTTTTCTGTTAATATGCATAGATGATGCATCAATGCCACCAGTTAAACCCACATAAGAAATGGGGTGCCCAATTTGATCAAAGATTTTATGGCATAGAAAATGAGCACTTTTTGGTAATAAGTTTTTTTAGTCCCCTTTTAATTCTATCCAATCAGGGGGTTTCACATAGCGGAAAGGGGTTCCATTACCAAAACCTCAGGACATATTACATTGAAAACTTGAAAAGGGAGGGAACCAAAGGTGCGCAAACCTAAACATTCAAAACAAGAGTCCCCCATCCGGGGGCGAGACATGACTGCATCATCCCACCAGTGCCATTTACTCTTGTAGTCTGCAAGCTACCTACTTATTGGGACCTACCTGTCTACTCCAAAATGGGAGCCCACTTAGCAATTTACCTTTGGGGGGCCTACATACCTGGGGGAAACCCCTAAAAACCCTATCACCCGATTTAACTACCTAAAAGAGACTTACCAACCTAATTGTGGTACCACATACCTATGTAATGGGGGGCTTACCTATCTAGCTGCCTAATTTGGATCTTACCTTCTGAAAATTTCTATTGGGGGTTTTTCTACCTAAAATTTTTAAAATTCCTAACCTAATAGGGGTTTCACCTATCTACTTAAAAAGGGTCTTATATAACTTCTTAATGGAAGGGGCTTACCTACCTACCTAATTTGGGCTTACCTATTAAACCCCTTTTGGGGGGGCAATACCTAAAAGGAGGGGATTGACAACTTATTTTCCTTCCCAGTTTATATAGATTACCTGTCTAATAAGGATCTACCAACCTAAAAGAGGGTCTACTATCTCCCTGCGGAATTGGGGGTGTGCCTACTGATTATTTTGGAGGTCTACCTACCTACTACTATTGTGGCTCAAAGAAGTCGTCATAGCCATCTTGGATGTAGAAGTAAAGGAAAAGAGTATTATTCTACCATACAGTTATATCCAATGACTCACATGTGATTAATGATTAATCATGTATTGGTCTGCAAAGCATCTGTATACAAGTGGTATGTAAATATATAGGGCGACATGCATGATTTTTTGCGTGCTTTAGATAGAATGCCCTGAATTATGAACCTTTTTCTTTTCTGCGGTATAGATTTACTACAAAGGACAATTCCAGCTCACGAAAAACCCCTTTTAAAGGGGTCTAAAAATTTTTCCGCAGTAATGCGCCGGGTTTGCCTTTCAAATCAAAAAGGGATAATCTGTTCATTTTTTTTGTGCACACGCCTCCAAGGCCCCTATCTTAGGGCGCATTACAAACCCCAAAGGGGGGGCCTTTTTTAATGTGCCAATTTGGAGTGGCCTTTTTAAAAAAATAGCAAAAGGGCGCGGAGTTTTTGAGGTTTAAAAAAAAAGACAGACATTTGGCGAAGCCATGTACATATATGTCGCCCTAATTCCAGACTTTGGTATAAATAAGCTATGCAAAAGATATTGCAACTCAATTTTTAAAAAACAAAATAATATAATTCCCCCAAAACCCCTCGAAATATTTTCTTTTTGAGTGAGACGTTTATAAGAATATTGTGTATTATATTATAGGTTACATAAATTCCATACAAATTATATTACAACAAGAGGGATATAACGTCTGGGACAATGTGATCCTCTGTAGACGTTTTGGTTGGCACAGCAACCTTTTTCAATAGATTACTGTGAAGAAAATAAACAACTACAGAATGGAGAAAGAGAGTAACAATATAGGGAGAATAAAGACAGAATAATATGTACAAAGAGCAACTATAGGGTAAAGAAAGGAGATCAGAGCGAGAAGCGGGAAGATGAAGAAAGGAGCGGATGAGAAAGAGGAGAGGATGAGACAAAGGAAAGGAAGAGACAAAAAGACTGGAAAAAAGGAGAGAATAAGGAGAAAAGAAAATAGAAGAGATAATAGAAGAAATGTAAGAAGGAAGAGAAAATAATAGAAGAGATATAAGTAAGTTATTTAACATTAGATAGGGTTAATGGAGATATTAATGGGAAAATAAAGGGCCCAAAATGGGGGGAAAGGGTTTTCAAGGAGTGGGGGGGGGGGGTGGAGTGTACAAGTTAAGATAAGGGGTCGATGCTTACCATGTTGAGTTGAGACTATAAGTCCTGTATGGAAAATAGTAGCCACAAGAGTAGGGAAAGGCACAAAGGGGCCAAAATGGTATAATCGTGGCGAAGAAGAAAAGAGGAAACAGCTTATCGAACTTGGAATCCGCGTAATGGAAGCAGGGAGTAACGTAGAATGGAGCTTGCCAACCAAAAGACCGCTTAGTAGAAAGCCTGTGGGATAAGGTAAGTATGCAAGAATGAGTAAAGTATATAAAAAGAACATCCCAGAAGATATATGTAATAAGAGCAAATAATGAGAACATACCAGAGATAGGAGAGATGCAACGTGCTGCAGGGGCAGAGTCAGTGTTGGCAGTCAGAATTTGTGGTATGATATGTGGCATTATAAGGGGAACAATGCGCAGGATAAAAGGCAGAAACTGGGGAAGGGAATAGAATGTAGGCCAGGGCCACAATAGTCATAGTCCCCCTCCCTCAACTTCTGTGGCTCTCAAATAAGACCGGAAGAGAGACTGTGACAAGTGCACAGGTGCCCATAGGTTAAAAAGGCCCTTTTCCCATATAAACAAACAAAAACAGATATTGACTGTTAGTAAATAATGCAGGAAATTAGGGAAAAATCACAGGAATGTGAATCAAACAAAACTATTAATTACTCAAAGCCCAATTAGATATAAAAACCACTGGGGGAAAAAAAAGGCTAGAAAACTTAACTTTTAATAGGTAAGTATAAAACGAACAATAATAACGCCCTCTAATTAAAAACTCAACCATCTAGAAAAAAAAGGGCCACCAAATGGGAAGCATGGGACACAAAATTACTTTATCCCTATCAAGGCCCTCAATTGCAAGAACTATAGAGCCCTAGCCTAACAACAAAAACAGGAAAGTTGCCCCAATAAGGGCGGTCCTGGCAATCTGAGATTGATGCCCTACCCCGCCCCTTATCCATGTTTTTGCTTTAAATTGCATGCACACACTTTATTCTCTGGTATGGAGTATATATATCCATTTATGAGGCATTTCTTGTCTTTTTGGGCCTTTAATGATTATGACACATCATAGGGGCCCCTCTATCCCCCGTTGGTTTTCCGTTTTCTTTATCATCCCCTGAGCGATTTTGGAGAATCGAAACATGTTGGGAAGGACCTATAGGTTATTGAAGGGTTAGTGTTTGCAGGGTCAGGCTCCCCAGGACTCCCCTTTTTGGGGCGACCCTTTTCCCGTTTTTTTGTTAGGCTAGGGGGTCTAATTCTTGCAATTGAGGGTCTT
>JAODAL010065047.1:0-18416 GCA_025379985.1 Phyllomedusa bahiana | reverse complement strand
TTTCCGGTCCCCCCCTTTTCAAGCATAACAATAAAAGGGTGGTCTTCTTTTTATACATTTAGTCTGCCCCCAGCTTTGGATTACTCTGTTTTTAAATATAAGACAGAATAACTTTTAAGTCCTAAACATAGAAGTCATAAAAATACTTAAAATTACACTCCTCATTCACCCCATTGGGGCGAGGAATCGAGTGTAAAGATCCGTAAATTTTCTCGCTGCAAGAGATTTTTTAAACTGAGTTTCGTCAGTTCCATTTTTGTTCAACAACCTGCCACTTAAGGTCGCAGCATTTGTTTTGTTTCTAAAATGTCGGGGCTAAGGGTTTTTCTCCTTTTTTTGGGTAACATCTTTTTTGTTGTTTTTTTTTGTTGTCTTTTTTATCTGGTGGAAAAAAAAAACCTCCCATTTCTTTGTACCTTGGATTTTTATTTATGTTCTTAAAGGGGGTTTCTCGGCTAAAAATTTTGGGGGTTTTAATTTAAAGATCTTTAAAAAAAAACACTTTGCAATAAAAGTTCATTACAAATCCCCCGATTTTGAGCTAGCCCTGTTATATTCACATAAATCCTAAAAATCTCTTAGCACCCGACCTGTTATCCTTTTCTTACGGGGCTGTCGGTCGAATGACCATCCCCTTTTGAAGACAGTCGAGCGAGCCCCCCTCCCACGAATGCTTCGGGAGGGGGGGAGGACTCTGGGCTGTGTCCTTACGCCTATTAACCCTGTGTGTGCCTGTTTCCCTTCCTGCTCTCTACCAATAGATGTGACAAAACAGTGACCCTGTTGTTACTATAATCATATATGTCTTTTGGGCTTGGGCATACTAATACTATAAGATCAGGATGTAATACTTTTGTTCTCCCGTATTAGGGGCACATCCGATATAGTAACACTGCCCTTGTTGTTCGGAGATTGGAGACTTTAAGCTAAGCAGGGGGTAAAGGGAACAAATGCATCCCCTGCTTATTTCACCCATTCACCTTCCTCTCTACACATAATCGCCCTTCCTCAACAGACCTAGGCGGCACCAAAAAGGGGAACTCTGAAGCAAACCCCCTCCCCCCCCCCCTTATAGAAGTTAGTGAAGCCCCGTTTTGATGGGAGGGGGGAGAGGGAGCAAACAGACAGGGCCAAGAAGCACGCCCCTCAGTTCAATTTACCAGGGGCAAATACAGGGTGAAAGCTTAAGAGACAACTCCCTTTTAAATTAATTTTAATTTTACGTGACGTTTTTCCAATAAAAATACCACAAAGGGCATTTTATTAAATAATATATTTTTTGAATCACAGTATGATTCCCCTAATGTCATCCCATCCCCTCAATGGGTGGCATGGGTTTTAGGGCCCTTTAAGATACCTGTACGGTTTTGGGAAGACAGGAAGGGGAAAAAGACCTTCAACAAAACCTAATCCTTTGTTTGTTTTCAGTATTTTTAAATGAGGTCCGCTCTAATAAGTTGGTTCCCAATAGTTTTACCTTTTTTTTTTCAAATTTTGGAGGTAGCCAAATAATTACCATATTTAGGATCTTTTTGCAAAATCTTCCACCATTTTTTAATTTTGTTTTTAATCATTCTGGAATGGTATCATATGTAAAAAAAATAGGAGATTACTTGTCTTCTTACTTTTAATTTTTTTTCTTTCCCCCCAAATTCTTGTACATTCATTTTAGCAATTCCTACTCAATTTTTTAAAAGTTTTTCTCTATTATATCCTTTTGTAAAATTTGTCAATCTTCACTAGCTTTTTTGTAATATTCTTAACATCCGTACAATTTCCTTATAGGGGAAAAATTTTGACTTTTTATGCCCTTTAAAAAAATTTGGGGTGCTGGAAAACTTTTCTGGGAAACAGGTTATTTTTATCGATGTTTTCCTGTATAATGTTTTTTGCAAATAATTTCTATTTTTCCCTTATTTAACTAAAATTCTATTTTCTCTTTTTTTAGTAATGGTGGATATACCTCCAAAACAGGGAACTAGTATGGGATCCCCACCGCACCTTTTTTCGTAAATTTAATGTCAAAATTTGAAAAAAAATTCGTTCCACTTTTGAGGACCGTTCAATGTCGCGGTTTGGCTGCTATGGGCGATGTCTTTTAGTGTGGAAGGGATCGGAGGAAGCCCTTAATAATTTTTTTTAAAAACCTTAACTTTTTTTCATCCTCTTTTTCAATTTACCATTACTAAAAATAAGGAAAAAATAAATATTTGATGTAAAAAAGGAAGAATAAAATTTTTGCAAACAACATTAACAGGAAAACTATCGATAAAAAAACTGTTACCCAGACAGAGTTTCCATGCCCCAAATTTTAAAGGGGGCATACCAAAGAGAATTTTATCCGTATGGAAAATTTTAAAAGGATGATGAAGAATATTACAAAAATGCTATGAAGTTTACAAATTTTCAAAATGGATATAATGGGAAAACAACTTAAAATATTGAGTGAGGAATTGCTAAAATGAATTACAAGATTGAGGAAAGAAAAATTAAAAGTAAGCAAGACAAAGATAATCTCCTATTTATTTCACATATGATGCCATTCCAGAATGTTAAAAAAACCGATTAAAAATGGTGGAAATTTTGCAAAGAATCCTAAATTGGTAGATTATTTGGCAAAAAAAAACCCCCCAAAATTTGTATAAAAAAAAAGGTAAAATATTGGAACCAACTTATTAGAGGGGAAAACCTCTTAAAAATACTGCTAACAAAAACAAGTTTAGGAATTGTTCAACATACTTTCCCCCCCTGTCTTGCCAACACTGTACAGGTATTTTTTAAGGGGCCCAAAAAATCATGCATCCATTGGGGGGCCCAGGGGATAAAAATTAGGGTACCATACAGTATTCAAAAAAATATAATTATTTAATAAAATCCCCTTGTGGTTTAATATATTGGACAAACTCCAAAAAATTAAAATTAATTAAAATGAAAAAAAATCAAACACCAAAGGTACAAAGAAAGGGGGGTTTGTTTCCACCAGATAAAAAAAGAAAACAAAAAGACAACAAAAAAGATTTTAAAAAAAATTGGAAAAGCTCATTAGTAATTTTTTTATGAAGCAAAACATAATTCTGCGACCTTAAGGGGCAGGTTGTTGAAAAATATTGGGAACTGACAATCCGATTAATAAAAAATCTCTTGCAGCGAGAAGTTTACTGGATCTTTACACCGATTAAACCCCTAAGGGGCTAAGAGGAGTGAAATTTTTTAATGTATTTTTTTGATTCTTGTTTAGGAGAAAATGTGTATTCTGTCAAAATTTTGAAACAGGTAATCCAAAAGCTGGACAGATAAATGTAAAAAAAAGAAGACACACCTTTTTTTGTTATGTTGAAAAAAGGGGAGGCCAGGAAACGTCGACAGAGCAGCATGCACACACCCCAAAAACCATCCAGCAGCGAGGTAAACGTTGTTAGCAACTCTCCAGCTGCTGTAAAGAGCACTTGGACATTTCAGTGCTGAAGTTTACTTTGGACCCCTCAACTGGAGCATATACCCCAAGTTATCTTTTTTATATTGCATTATGTCTTTAAAAAAGGCATTTAGCCGAATGCATTGTACGTTTTATTTTAAATAAATTGCATATTTGAGACCCCAGTTTATATGTCTGTATAGGAGTGTCCCTTCTTCAGACTATTGACACGGGTGTTCAAGGAAACACCGCTTTTTAAACCCCACTATTGCGGTCTAATTTTATCCCCTATGGGGTTTTCAAAAACTAAATTTTATTGGACTGACTTTCCTTTTTGTATAGACCTCAGTATTTTCAAAATTCTTCACAGAAAAAGCTCTTTAACAGATAAAAGGCTAATATGTATGCCTTTTCTGACTCGGGGAAAGGCAAATTTTGCAAGAAGCAGGGGAGCGGGTTTAAAAGGGGGGTGTGTGCAATGAATCCAGGAAACCTCTCAAAGAAATTAAAAATTTTAAAAAAAAAAGAAATTAACCTGAATCATATAACCGGGGAATTTTATTAAAGCACAGCGTATCCCGAGGTTAGCAGTCTTTAACTCCATTCTTTTGAAAGTACCAAATATATACACACAATGGCAAGTTTATGCAATAAACATTCTTTGACAAATGTTGCTAACTTTAAAACATCTAAAACCCTGTGTAAAAAATTACAACAAAAAATAAAAAAAAAACAGATATCAGTTTCAAAAAACAATGTATAGAAGAGTATGATCTGTTTATAAAGAAATGAAAGAAATATAGAGAAATTAAAATCCAGTTACTTCAAAATAAGTTAAAAAAATTTGAACGGGAACCAGAGTTCAAATGAATGGGGATAAACATGGGCAAAAGGGAAAGAAACAAGAAAAAATAAACAAAGGAAAAGTAATACAGAAAGTGATAATACATCCGTGACTCAGAAAATATTCGTAAAATCAATTAAGTTGCTGTTAAAAATACCCCCAACCTTTTTTTGGAGAGAAGGAGCAAAGTTTTAGAAGTTCAACCGGGAAAAAAACGGAAAAAAAGAAGAAAAAAAGGAAAGGACTTTAAAAAATTTACTTTTCAAAAACACAAAAACGCTTACAAAAGATCAATTTTCGGTGATGAAAAGGGATAAATTTTTACCCGTAAGGAATGTTTTAAAATTTAACTTTGTTACGGGTTTACACAAATTTGTAAAAAATTAAGGGTAAGAAGTATTTTGGTGAAGGCACTAGAGGGGACAAATAAAAACATGGGCAAAATTTAAAAAAAGTAGTCAATTGATCCCAAAAATTTTAATGCCCTTGGGAAAACTTTTTTAACAAAAGGGTTTGTATGAATTTGCTAAATGGGGGCACATCAAAAAGAAAAATAGCAATATTAGTAAATTTGGAAAAAAAATGCTATTAGAGAAATTAAAAATATGAAAGCAAATTAAAAAAAAGGGGATAAGGGGGGGGGGAAAAGTAATCATGATTTAAAGAATTTTTATCTAAGGGAAACACAGAATCAAAATTTAAAGATGAAAGAGTCTTATAAGTCGAAAATGTCCTACTGAAAATTTAAAAATCTAATTCGAATGTTATAGACAAGCATTAGAACTATGTATTATAGATAAAAGATGGGTAGCAAATTTTTGTTGATCTCCCCGATCCCCTATTACCTTTCACCAAAAAATTCATAAGGAATTACTAAACCTCCTTTCGCCCGATGTTCGGGGAAAAATTCTTCTTGACCATTTGCTTAAAAATTTGACAACTTTCTACAGAAATTTTTGAAAAAAAAACGGGATGTCTTAAAAAACCAGTGATTTTCTCAGAAAAATTGAAAGTCTAAAATTTCTGATGATACTTTTCTTTGCACTTTTGGGTATTAAAAACCCTTTTACTTTTATTCCCGGTGGGGAAAGGGAACGTCAGAGGGGGAAATTTTTGCAGGATAGCTCCATTAGTAATCAAAAATTTATTTCAATCAAATACTGATATCGTTGTCTAAAAATTATTTTAGATTTTTTGGGAGAGCTACTCCCCCAAAACGGGAATGTAGGGGGTCGCCAGCGCACCCAGTTCGTAAAATTTACATGTCTAAATTTGAAAAAAAATTCGTTCACACTTTTGAGGGCCGTTTTACATGTCGCGGTTTTTGGGGCAATATGTGGGCGATTCTTCTTAGTGTGGAATGGATCGGGGGAAGCCTTAAAAATTTCTTTGAATACCTTAACTTGTGTCATCCCCTATCAATTTACTATTACAAAAAAAAAGAGAAAATAGAATATTTAGATGTAGAAAATAAAGGAAGAATAGAAATTATTTGCAAAAAAACTTATACAGGAAAACTATCGATAAAATAACCTGTTACCCCCGACAGAGTTTCCATGCACCACAAATTTTCAAGGGGTACCAAAGGCAATTTTTCCCATATGGGGAATATTCGGATGATGAAGATATTCAAAATGCTAGTGAATGATTGAAAATTTTCACAGAAAGGGTATAAAAGAGAACAAATTAAAATATTGAGTAGGAAAAATTGCTAAAATGAATTACAAGAATTGAAGAAAGAAAAAAATTAAAAGTAAGCAAGACAAAGAAACTCCTATTTATTTTACATAGATCCCTTTCCCGAATATTAAAAACCGATTTAAAAATGGGTGGGAAAATTTTGCAAAGAGTCCAAATATGGTAGATATTTGGATACCCCAAAAAATTTTAAAAAAAAAGGGCAAAACTATTGGGGGAACCAATTTTTGAGGGACCTCATTAATAATACGCTAACAAAACAACCCAAATTGGGAAATTTTTCAACAGGTAAATTTCCCTGCCTGTCTTGCCAACCTGACATATCTTAAGGGCCCCAAAATCATGCATCCATTGAGGGGCCCTGGGAAAAATTGGGCTATCTACATGTGATCAGAAAATATAATTATTTATTTAAAATGCCCTTTGTGGTTTATATATATTTGGACAAAAGTCACGTAAATTAAAAATAGACTTAATGAAAAAAAAATCAAAAATCCCAAGGTACAAAAAAATGGGAGGTTTGTTTCCCCCAGATAAAAAAGCAACAAAAAAGACAACAAAAAAGATGTTAAAAATATGGAGAAAGCTCTTACTAGACATTTTTATGAAGCAAAAATAATTTCTGCGACCTTAAGTGGCAGGTTGTTGAACAAATTATGAATGAAATCTCAATTAATAAAAATCTCTTGCAGGAGAAGTTTACTGGATTTTACACTCATTCATGCCCTAAAGGGGGAATGAGGGGTGTAATTTTTAAATTTTTTTTATGACTTCTATGTTTAGGGGCTAAGTGTATTTTGTCTTTTAAATTTGAAATCATAGTAATCCAAAAAACTTTCAACTAAATTTAAAAAGAAGACCCCTTTTATTTTGTTATGCTTTGGAAAGGGGAGGACCGGAAACGTGCATCAGAGCGCATAGCAACACCCCAAAACGCCCTCACAGCGCGAGGTAAAGTGGTCTACAACTCTGCCCCCGCTGCTATAAAAAGCACTTGGGAAATTTTAGTGCTGAAAATTTTTTGGTCACTCCGGATGGGAATGGCCGCAAGTTATTTATTTATAGTTGCATTTTGTCTTTTAACAAAATTTTTTACCGAATTTTTGTACTTGTTGATATCTTTTTAAATTGCATACGTTTTGTAGACACATATTATGTGTCTGTATGGGAGTATACCTTCATTCAGACCATCCCCTGTGACAAAAAACCTTTCGGGTCAATTATTCCCAAAGTGTAACCGTTGTATATAAAGCAACAACGTACAAATCTGGGGCCCAGCCGGGAAAACTTCCTATTATTCCCCCTAAAACAGGGGAATTCAAAATGAGATCGGGACCCCTAATCTTGAAAAATATTAAACTTCTTTATTCAAAACGACAGCTTTTCAAACAATTCGGTTAAAAGCATCGCATGCTTTCTCAAGCAAAGAGGACGTTGATCCCTTGAAACGTTGCATCTGTGCGGCGTTCATCTGGCCGGTTGTCCATGCTGCTCCTGTCCTATTGTATGCTCTGAAGGGCAACTAAGGTATTTACCTGTTTATTTATCAACCACGCTACTAGCCTTGCTGGGGGACTGGGTTACATGCAATGCTTTTAACTGAATCGTTTGAAAAGCTGTCGTTTTGAATAAAGAAGTTTAATATTTCAAGATATACGGGTCCACGATCTCATTTTGAAACACCTTCCGGGCTACCATGTATATTTGGGCAGATTTATCAAAGCAGTTTTCTGGCTCAATTTGCACCAAAAATATTGTCTTACAAGCTTTTCGCCACATTTGCTATGTGTTTTTAGACAGTTTAAGACACTTCTACTCCTCGTCTGACAAAGGAGGCGTTTCACCATAAAAAGGGCGTGGCTCCCTGTGAATGGGGCGTGGCTTAAATGTGCCAAAAATTTTGTTGCAGTTTCTAAAGGAAAAGGAAGGCAACTTATAGGTGGTTCAAAGTTAGACTAGACATTTCTAACCTGCACCAGATTTATCCACACTATGATAAATATGGCGCATTGTAAGACTGTCTAGTCTAACTTTACACTGTCTAAGAATTTGACACTATTGATAAATCTGCCCCTTTTATGTTCACAAAAAAACAGTAAAAATACAAATACAAATGTATCAATGTTTATTACATCGCACAATCCGTATTGCGATTTATATATTTCCAAATATTTCATAAAGAACTTTACTTAAAGGGATTGCTTAATACGCTTAAAGGGGATCTTAGTAAGCAAACCATTCATTTCTATTAGAGTAGAGCAATCTTTATACTATATACAACATGATCACCTATTTGTTATACTGGGCACCATGTAATGCTGAGGGTTTGCTGAATCAAAGATAAATGTTTTTTTCTCTTTTTAAGTACCTAAGCTATAATTACTTCTGCTTTTAACGTTTAATCAAAACCATCTAATACTAAGCAAATGTTTATTGAGGTAAGCAAAATTCATATTGTACAGTCTGAACACCAAATTAGAGGCTCTAAATGTGCATTGTGGTTTAATTTATTATGAACATTGTTTAAAACACCATCAACCTTGAACTAATGTTACAAAAAAATGTGTGAAGTATTTGTAATGAAACGTTTTCATTATTAAAAGAGTTTGCAGAAATCTGATACCAAATCACTGTACATTGTATGTATTTTTACATTAGGGAGAGAAAAATGTCTTCAAGAGTCTTACATTGATTTCAAAACTGTGATGAAATGTTGTTCTCACATCAGAGAGGAACACTGTAAGCTTCCAATCTGACAGATGTTATTTCTGATTATTTTTGTGCCATTAATTTAAATCAGTGTGGTGTTTGAAAACATTTTATGCCTTCAAACAGCTGATGAGGTTGAGATTCATTATAACAAATTGCAACATACTGACAACTCTTTTTAACAAGTCATTAGTCAAAGAATTTTTTTAAGTCACACTAGTACCAAATGGAACAAGTCTGCCTGAGAGCTGTAATTGTTGGAACCCACTAAAGGCTTGCTAATGAACTAAAGATCACTTGGGTCTGTGACTTTCTTCAAGACTTAATTTTTTTAAGTAAAAAAAAAAAAAAAAGATCAAAGCAGAGAACCACTGTCCATTTATTAATTTGTCAGCTTATAGAGCTAAGTATGTACACACAAGCTATACCAATCATTTTTTATTTGCTGTAACTAGGAATGATACTACTTGTTTTGTTACATCTTAGAGTTTATTCAGACACTGCTTTTCTAGGGCTGTGTGGGCATGTGTTTTGGATTGGATTAAAGAACATTATAAGAAGAAAATCCAATGTGAACACAGGAGAAGAATTCCAATGTGAATACAGAGCCTAAACCCAATTCATATGATCATGTTACTGCTGCTTTTTTAACAACCATACTATGTGAGCTTTATGAACTAAGGTCAACAAAGGACCCGAAGGCAATCTAAATTTAGTTTATTAAAATTGTAAAGATTTGGTATTACAATAATACTAATTTTCATTTCTTTAGTGCCCACATATTTTGCAGCACTTTACAATTCAGAAGACATATGCACAGTAATAAACTAATTGGAAATTCAAACAAGAGGTGCAAGAGTCCTACACCCAAGAGTGTACCAGTGTATAAGAAAATGAGAATAAAAGACAGAAGATTTTGTACAATAATCCTGCTATCTTATTTTTTTAAATAGGGTAGTATGCATAGATAAGCTGGTCTCTTAGTCAGTATCTGTGTATGCAGAGATATAAAGTACAACCACAATTCCAAAAAAGTTGGGGTGCTGTGTAAAATCTAAAGAAAAAGAATGCAATGATTTGGAAATCTCTTAGAGCATATTTTATTCATAACATAATTATTATTATTATTATTATTATTATTATTATCATTTATTTTAAAGCGCCATTGATTCCATGGTGCTGTACAATCGAGGGGGGTTTCATACATAATATGTCAAATGAGTACAATAATAACGATGAATGACTTACAACTGGCACAACAGAGGGAGACAGGAACCTGCACGCGAGGGCTTACAATCTTCAAGGAGGAGGGAAGAGACAGGAGGTGAGGGGCAGACATGTTTGTGGGGTGGTACAGTGGCAGCAGAGTTATTGTAGGTTATAGGCAATCCTGAAGAAATGGGTTTTCAGGTTGCTTTTGAAGCTGGTGAGAGTGGAAGAGAGTCTAATGTGTTGGGGCAGTGCGTTCCAGAGTGTGGGGGAAGTACGAGAGGTTATGGAGAGCCTTGTAGGTCAGGGTTAGCAACTTTAAATGAATTTGCTGGGCAATTGGTAGCCAGTGAAGGGATTGGTAGAGGGGAGAGGCAGAGGAGTAGCGAGGAGAGAGGCGGATAAGATGGACAGCAGAGTTGAGAATGGTTTGAAGGGGAGCAAGAGTGTTAGATGGGAGGCCACAGAGAAGAATGTTCCAGTAGTCAAGGCGAGAGATGACAAGGGTGTGGACGAGCATTTTTGTGGTGTCAAAGTTGAGGAATGAGCGGATGCGAGAGATATTTTTCAGGTGGAAGTGGCAGGCAGAGGTGAGGGTTTGGATGTGTGGTTTGAATGATAGAGCGGAGTCGAGGATTACCCCAAGGCAGCGGACTTGCGGAACAGGTGAGAGTGTACAGCCGTTGACAGTGATAGAGAGATCAGGTGGAGGGATGGAGGGGGACGGTGGAAAGATGATGAATTCTGTTTTCTCCACAGGGTCCAGTGAGTAATGTAATATCTGGTGTATGGTGTGTAATGCAGTAATCTCTGTGGTACAATGTGTAATGTAATCTCTGGGGTACAATGTGTAATGTAATCTCTGGGGTACAGTGTGGAATGTAGTCATCTCTGGGGTACAATGTGTAATGTAATCTCTGGGGTACAGTGTAATGTAATCTCTGGGTATGGTGTGATGTAATCTCTGGAGTACAGTGTAATATAATCTCTGGGGTATGGCATTTAATCTAATCTCTGGGGTACGATCTGTAATCTACGGTGGGTACGGTAGATTACGGTGGGTAATGTAGTAATCTATGGGGTACAGTTATTAATGTGATTTAATCTCTGGGGTACAATGTGTAGTGTAATCTCTGGGGTACGATGTGTAATCTACGGTGGGTACGGTAGATTACAGTGGGTAGTAATCTATGGGGTACAGTGAGTAATGTGATTAAATCACTGGGGTACAATGTGTAATGTAATCTCTGGGGTATGGTGTGTAATGTAGTAATCTCTGGGGTACGTTGTGTAATGTAATCTCTGGTGTAAGGCGTGTA
The DNA here is from genome assembly GCA_025379985.1 of Phyllomedusa bahiana. Lineage (NCBI taxonomy): Eukaryota > Metazoa > Chordata > Amphibia > Anura > Hylidae > Phyllomedusa > Phyllomedusa bahiana. Next base: position 7,222 of record JAODAL010065047.1, on the reverse strand, counting down.
ATGTAGTAATCTCTGGGGTATGGTGTGTAATGTAATCTCTGGGGTACAATGTGTAATGTAATCTCTGGGGTATAGTGAGCAATGTAATCTCTGGGATACAGTGTGTAATGTAATTTCTGGGGTATGGTGTGGTGTAATCTCTGGAGTACAGTGAGTAATGTAATCTCTTGTATATGGTGTAGTGTAATCTCTGGGGTAAAGTGAGTAATGTAATTTCTGGGGTATGGTGTAATGCTATCTCTGGGGTACCATGTGTAAAGTAATCTCTGAGATATAATGTAACGTAAACTGTGGGGTGCAGTGAGTAATGTAATCTCTGAAGTACAGTGAGTAATGTAATTCTGTGTAATATAATACATTTTTGGGATACAGTGAATTATATTATTTCTTGAGTACAATCTGCAATTCATTTCTAAGTAATCTAACTTTTGTGGCTATCATGTGTAATTAATTTCTTGGGTACAGTGAGTGATGTCTTTTCTGGTATATAGTATGCAATAAAATACATTTTGGGGTACAGTATGTGACACAAGTGATTCCTAGGGGTACAGTGAGATTGGGTTCTTTAAGTTTCCTCATTCTGTTGTGTGTATAACAAGTTTAAAGGGGTTTTGCCACAAAGTAAAATTGATGAGCGAAGTTTGTAAATTAAATAATAAACATTTTCACCATTCATCATTATTAAAAATTCTGCACCGTTTTTGTTTCAGCTGCTCCTTTAGTGATCCATTGCTTACAGCTCATCTCCAGGGGATACGACCAGGGCTGAGAGCTCCTCACTCCTGGTCAGACATGCACAGACATCATTTCTCCTCTCAGGCAGCTACTGAGTGTTCAAACCCCAGGTGCTGTCACTCTACTCCAATCCTCTTTACTCCTTAGTAATTAGTCAAACAGTGCAAATAAATTAAAAAAGAAACCTCAATGAGGTCTGTGCATTGATAAAGAGAAAAAAAAACCCAAAGGTTTGATTCCTGCAGGGATTTGAACCGAGGACCCTTGTGCCTGGAGGCATAAGTTTTACCTCTGAGCTACAATGTAGCTTCTTATAATTCTACACATAAACAGACCTTTCTTTGACTAGAGAGAGGAAAGGTCTGGTGATGTCATCCTGCTGGGTCACATGATATGCAATTCAAACAAATCACACACGCCCCCTTCTGAGCATACAGAGCTGAAGAGCTGGATACAGGAGGTATGAAATAAGATTGTGGAAAAACCCCTTTAATGGAGAAGTGATGGGGGATGCATTGCACAACATTTTTTTATTTCCATCTAGAGGGGTAATATTGTCGGGGTCTGGTTTGGTTTCATTGCCAAGGCTGCTTTTTAGTCCCAGTCCAGATCTAAACTTAAAGTAAACCTGTCACATAGGTTGTGCCCCCCTTGCTGAGGACAGCACAAGCTAGTGTCAGACATGCTGTTCCCAGCACTGTGCCCCTTATTCTGTAAGATGCTGTAGTTTTAGAGCATTTACCCCTCAAATCTTATTCATGAGCAGGTGTTAGCTCCACCCACTAAATGCTAGCGCTGCCACTGACAGTTATTCACATGTTTCTGCCTATTCAAAGTAATAGGTTTGTCAGTTGAGGTGGGCGGGGCTAGCCTCAGGTGGGCGGGGTTTGAAAAAAACTGACATTCTGAAGGACTCTTCAAAGGACTCTTCTGGCTGAAAACTGCAGATTTGAGCACTAAATCCACAAAAACTGCTGAATCTTACAGAATAAGGGACACAGTGCTGGAAACAGCAGGCCTGACACTACCTTGTTTTGTCCTCAGTCAGGGGGGCAAAAACTATGTGACAGGTTCTCTTTAAGTAATTAGAGAGCCACTCATAACCTTAAGGATTGCACCAAAAGTGTTTGCCATAAGGACTCCGCCTGGACCTGCTGGGGGAGCTCACAGCGCTCCCCCAAACCTTCTAGCTGGATTAGAGGGGGCCGCTTCACTGCAGGGAGAGGTGGGGAGCGGAAAGGAAGGAAGGAAAAAGAGGATGGGAGGGAAAGGACTTGAGGAAGGGATAGGAAGATAGGGGATGAGAGGGAAAATTGTTCCCCCCCACTTTTTGAACCAAAGTTACGCCCCTGGTTGCTAGTAGCAATTGTCCGGGCCTGGTTTTTACCAGAGCGGCCAAAGAGCTGGGTGGGATGGTCACTCCCATGTCTCCAGGTCCAGGCCAGGTTTGTTGGTTATGTAAGCCTGGTAGTCAGGTGAGCTAGGGGGTGTGGTGCCTAGACTCACTGCAAGTTGCTATGTTGTAAGGAGCTCTGTTTTGCAGGTTTTGAGGTCAGGGCCGTCACTTCCATTGGGCAAGGTAGGCAGTTGCCTGGGGGCCCCACGAGCTCAGGGGCCCCCTTGGGCAGCCGCCTATCCTGCACAATAGAAGAGACGGCAGTGAATACATGCAGGGACATTGCGGGTAGGGAGTTCAGCGGCGTGCTGCTGCTTTCCAAGTGTCCAAGTGTGTGTGGGGCAGAAATCGCAGATAGCAGCAGTGGAGCTTTCCCCCTACAGAGCTCTCTGGTCTGAGCGCTTTGAAAGCCTCAGCCGGAGCTCACTGTAGCTGTCGGGACAGAGAGGAGCGGAGGGGCGCTCTCAGCATGGCACTCTGCAGGAGCAGGAAGCTGCTGTTGCTGTTCCCTGCTGTGACTCCCCCCTCTCTTATGGCTTGTGAACACAATGCTGGGGACTGGCATGGTGCTTAGGTACATTATGTGTTTATGTATATGTACAAGGGGGATAGTGTGTACATTTTTGTGTACATGGGTATGGGTGTACATGGATATGCAAGTGTGTGGGTTTGTGTGTACATGGATATGCAAGTGTGTGTGTGTACATGGGTATGGGTGTGTGTTCATAGGTGTGCGTGTGTGTATACATGGATGTGCAAGTGTGTGGGTGTGTGACATGGGTATGGGTGCATGTATGTGCATGGTAGTGTTTGTACATGGGTTTGGGTGTGTACATAGGTATGGGTGCGTGCATGTACATGGATGTGCGTGAGTGTGCATGTGTGTGCATGGGTATGGATGCATGCATGTACATGGTTGTGCGTGAGTGTGCATGTGTGTGTACATAGGGGGTGTGTGTACATGGGTTTGGGTGCGTGCGTGGATATGGGTGTGTACAACAAAAATATCAAAAAAGTAAGCAGTGATTGGCTTGATTTCTTGCAGCGTTTAAGACATACACCTGTAGCTTTCTTCACGCCCGCAGCCTGCTTCAGCCAATAGCAAATAACTTGATAAATGAAAAATGATCCAGCGTTGGTAGCTAAAACCAGGGTTTTTATTGTTTTTATTTAGTGGGGGGAGGTTTGCGGGGTGTTAAGAGTGGGGGGAGGTGTAGGGTGTGTTAGGAATGGGGGGGGGGAGGTCCAGGGTGTTGGGGGGGAGGTGTATGCTGTCTGCTGTCCCTGCATATCTAAGACTATCCTGTGTATGCCATCTGCTGGCCCTGCGTATCTAAGCCCACGTTGCTTAATATGTTGTGTGAACCTCTTCTAAGTTGAGGGTTGTTTTCAAGCTCAGTGCCTAGGGCAGCCTGAGCTTTAAATACGGCCCTGGTTGGGGTATGTCAATTCTGAATAAAAAGAGTGGTTTTAATTTTTATCTACATAGCACATGAGGGCTTGTTTTTTTTGGGACACGATGTTTGTTTTAATGGTGTCATGAACGTACAATGTAATGTGCTGGAAATCTGAAAAAAAAATTGTAAGTGGGGGGGGGGAAATATGAAAAAAAAGGTACGTGCACCATGTTTGCGGTGTTTTGGTTGTTATGGGGTTTACTTTTTGGTATAAGTGATGTGTTAGGGTATGTTCACATGGCGTCTTGCATCCGTGTGAACATACGCTTTTCTGATGCGTCTCTGGGTCCATCTGAATGTACCCAGAGACACATCTAACAATTAGCAGTGAGTTTATCACTGCCCGCAATGAGAAACACTCAGCGGCGTTCACATGAGAGATCGCCGCTGCGTGTTTGCATCGCGCCTGTCGTGTGAACATACCCTTATCTATATTCTTTGTTGGTTGGAGGCCCAGTTCACAGCTCTGCCCAGGGGCCCATAATGCTGTTAAGATGGCTCTGTTTGTGGTAGCCATTATATCTTGCTGGAAGCAGCGCTGAGCCCTGCCATAGAACGGGTGAGATCCCTGTACGTGCAATAAGAACTGTGCTATCCGTGCTGCATACTTTGGCTCCATCAAAGACTGTTTATACACTAAGCGCAGGCCTGTTGTGTTTAATCGTTGCGTGTTCAACGTGTGAGAAAAATAAAGAAGCACCCCTTTAATTTGCACCAACCTTGCTGCTATATACACACACAATATTGTCAATGGACAATAAAGCTTAGTAAATAAAGTATTTTATTTATCACATAAATTAATCCATTGAGTTGTTGAAGTGATCAATGGTTATACTTAGTCGTGTATAAATAGCATTGTTTTAAAGTCAAATTTAAAAAATTCAATAACTATTTATTTTGTGATTTGTTTCAGAAATGTTTTTTAAAGAAAAACTTTGTGAAATGTCGTTATTACAGCTGTCTAATTGGATTTGAGATGTCATCACACATTTTTTTGTTCCTTTTTAAAAGGTAAAAGTACTATGGAACAAAAATATTAAATATAGTAAATTAAGCATTTCTTTCATCATTAAAATTTATCATTGACAACAGAAGTCCTGTCTCATTTATTAGTAACCTTGCTTTAAAGTCAAATTCACAGATGCAAAAACTGTTTAGTTTATGATTTGGAACAAAAATCTATGTGTATTTTTTATTTGTATTTTTTTTTTTTTACAGGCAGTTGCTTGGAATAATTTGTAAATAGTTCAATGTAAAAAAACAAACAAACACATGCCATCCTTTTAAAAATGCTGATGCTCTAAAACACCTCTAAATGCACCATGTGTAAACAGAATAGAAAGCATCTTCTGAAAAATCACCAGATCCTATATTCTAATGTTTGAATGCTGTATGCATATATAGTATTCCAAAATTTTTGTCAGCTGTATGGTAAGAGCATACTTTTCCCTACAACCAACACTTTCTGTACATGACCCCCAATATGTTCTTACTGCTTTTATTTCTTACTTACAAATATATACAAGTAGTTCCATGAAACTGGATGCTCCACATTAATGCATCTTTAAGGTTAAAAGGCTTGGGAAGAGTATGGTACATTTGTCAGTTATCATTTTAAATGGACCTTCAGAGCTCACACAGCTGTTTGTAAAAATGTTTTCCATGTAACACAGCTGCATAGAAGTGGAGGTGATGAAGGAAATATTTACACCACCCTTAAGAAACCCTTTACACTTGTGAGAATCACTCATATCCATTTCTTATGGAGCGTACTGTCCTGCAATGTACTTTAAATATGCACTATAATGCAGCAAGGGTATCTTGTTTCCTATGAAGGTCAAGGTAAAAATGCACAGCTAGATTATAAAGAAAGCATTTACCACATACATCTCTGGTGATAAAATAACAAGAAAGTCATAAAAGAAGCGATCAATCAAAATCAAGAATCCATAGTAAATAAAATAAATAATCCTAGTTTACCTACTAGTTAACAATGACTTTCCTGGAGAACTAATAAAAAGTGACAAAAATGTGAATTGATTATCTGAATAGAATTCTTACAGAGACCAATTTTCTCAGATTAGTTTCATCATCAGTGTCACATCAGTCTTATTTAAAGCCTAAATAATGCTTATTCAGTGTATACTAAAAAGTAATGTACAGCATGTATTTATCCCTGACTGTCTGCTGACTTTCAGTGAGTGGAAACCTTATTATTTGCATTTAAGCAGACCTAACAGTTCTCACAGCTAATTATTAATTTAGTTTAAGCAATAATGCTATCTTAGCAACCTGAACTCAGTAGTAGTGTTGAGCGATTACGTTGGCCATCGACATCGGTCGATGGTCGATAGTCGACCATCATCAACAAGATAGTCGATGGTCGATGGTTAGATTATGATCGATGACCATTAAAGTCTATGGGAGAGCAACAACACCTTCATTCTTACACCAAACAGGGCTGGAGAAGCTGGAATTAACATCCACAACAGTCAAATGGATACGTGCTACATCTTAGGCAAGACAATTAGGTTAAAAAAAACCCACGAAAAAAAATACCCCCCATTCACTACCCCCGTCTTGCACCACGCTGCCCCTTAAACCTGAGACCAAAAAATTAAAAAAAGTGGCCAAAAACAGTATGATTTAACCATCATTTACTTAAACGGGATTAATATCCCTGCCCTGGAACGCGCGGGGCCCCCAAACCTGATGAACCCCCAGATTTAAAAGTCCCGGAAAAGGAGTTTTTTCAACCACCATTTTAGTTAAAATGGACATTGACTATACCTTCCCCTGTACCACAGATACCCAAACCTGCATGACCCCAGTTAAAAAGTGCCAAAAAAGGATTTTAAACCACCATTTTTTTTACTGGACATTGACTATCCCTGTCCTGGGCCAAGCATAGCCCCAAACCGGGCCCCCCCAATTAAAAAGTGCCGGGAAAAAGGAGTTTTCAAAAAAAAATTTTAATTCACTGGACATTGACTATACCTGTCCTGGACCGCGTATGAAAAAACCTGTCGACCACAAAATTAAAAAGTGGGGGGAAAAGGAGTCTTTGGCCCACCATTTTTATTTCACTGGACATTGACTACACCGTCCCGGGGAAGCATACCCCCAAACTGCATGCCCCCAGATTAAAAATCCCAAAAAAGGGATTTTTTTAAAAAAAATTTTTTTTTCATGGCAATACTTTTGTCGGGGTCCTTTGCCCTCCGTAGGGGGGACCAATTGGTTTTCCATTTGGGAAAAATTGGTGGTTAACGCCCCTTTTAACCCAGGTGCCCTTTTTCTTGGCATTCTTTTTCTCATTTTACTCAACGTGCTGGAGGAAATTGTCTCTGTACTTTGTTCTCTGTCCGTGCTCCATACTCCATGTCCTCCCTTGTACAATTCAGAGGAAATTTTTACCAGCTATTTTGTACATGCAAGTTTTTTAGTAGTTTAATTCTAAAAAAAACCCATTTTTAAAATAGATGGAAAACCGACCATGTCTTTGGTTTCTCTTTTTTTTAATTGTTTAAATGGGTTGTCTCAATCAGGGTTTGGAAAGCTTGTTAAAGATCTTGGAAAAACAAGTCAAAAAATATGTTCCATTAAAAAGGTGTCCTACCTATTCTGTTTCCCT
>JAODAL010065046.1:0-18417 GCA_025379985.1 Phyllomedusa bahiana | reverse complement strand
TAAAGGAAAAGAGCTTTATGGAAATAATTGACAGGGTCTATTGTCAGTGGAGTTATATTCCCAATGAAATGATATTAGATATTAAGGGAAAAGGGGGTTAGGGGAATTGACAAAAAGGCAGTGTGCGTGTAATGTATACCTTCTGTTTATTCATTCAAAGGGAGGCACGCAGTTCAATATAGAGGAAGTGAGATGGAAGCCCATCACATTTCGGGGCTGGGGTGTTTTTTTGGTGCAGTGCATTGGCACGGCATACAGTAAGATGGGGCGCAAGCCCGTTATAAAGATGGCAAATTTTGACTGAAGGTTTTTGCCTCATGAAGCAGGGTGGCAGTTTAGCGGGACATTTAAGTGTGCGGGCGGGGGGGGAGGGCTTTTTTTGGGATTCTCTGATGGAAATTTGGGTGAGCACCTCTTTGGGTGTTTACCTAACATGTAAAAAAGGGAAGTGAGTCAGACCCACATGTGATGGGGACCCTAAGCCTGATAAACCAGGTTATGGCGAAACTTTTCGGCGAGGAGGAGACGTTTTAAATTGTGATCTCTCACCTCTTCACAAGTTCCCTGCTGCAGACTGCCAAAAGGGGGGCCTTATTTGTTCTGTGTCTATAAATTTTGGGACACTGCCCAAGTAGTTGCTTCGATCCCTTACTGGGAAACTAGTATTTGCTAAGAATAAAGGTCTTGTTAAAAGGTGGGGTTCCACCAGACTTGAGATGAAAGGGAGTTTCCCTCTTTCAAAGCAAAAAGGGTTACATAGAGGAAGGATCATTTTTTAAAAAGTGTGTATAGAGGTTAAAAGGGTTTGATATAATAAAAATTACTTTTTAGTTTAATAATAGAGAACTGATGAGTTTAATTTTGCCTATGGCAAAATAGTAAATATAGGATCAAAATCACTCTTTTTTTCTCTTTCGAATTCCCAATTTTTTTGAATTTTTGTGACATGCTTTGAAGCCAGGCTCACTTTAGAAACACCCCCCAAAAAGGGGGTGATTTAAGCAGGGAAAACTGCTGAATTCACTCTATCCAGGCTGTAATTTGCAAGTACATAAAGGTTAGAGTAATTAGAGTGATTACAGAGGAGGGGGAACTGTTTGTTTATCTTTGAGGCCTGCTGGCAGAACTTAATAATGAGATTAGTGGACAGCAGTTTAGAGCTGGGGGGGTTGTGTACCGCTGTCATGAAAATGATGACTACAGCTCTGTACAGCTTACACAGTGACTCATGAGCACATTTGCCAACTCTCCTGGGATGGGCAAGAGGGTCCTGCAAATTGGGGCCCACTCCTGCCCCCTGGAATTGTTAGTTAAACCTCCTGCTGCTTAACAGCTGCAGGAGGATCTTTGTATTATAAGCAGCATCAGGGCAGCATCAAGAGACACTGCCCTGAGACCACTAACTGTGCCACCATCGCAATGCTCTGATACCTTGTTGCATAGGAAGCTACGAGAGCAATAGGCCCCAGAGCACTTCTGGAAAAGGGGCGGGATGTAGTGGGAGCCGCAAAGCTCTGCCCCCTCTACCCAGCAGAGCAGCATGAAGAGCCAGCCTGGCAGCAGGACAGGGGAATACATTACCTGGGGTTATGTGTGTGGGGGAAGGGAATGTGTGTGTGTGTATATGGATGTGCCGTGGAGGGGTGTTTATGTTTGAGTGTGCAGGTGAGGGGTGTGTATGTTTGAGTGTGTGGTGAGGGATGTGTGTGTTTGAGTGTTCGGGGGAGTGGTGTGTGTTTATATGTGCGGGGAGGGGTATGTGTGTTTGTGTGTGCGTGGAAAGGGTGTGTGTGTTTGAATGTGCAACAAGGTAGAAATTGCCCACTTGTCTTCTGCCCCTTGCTCCTGTCTCCTGCCACCTGCGGTCTGTCTCTGGCAGTTTCAGGGGGCAGGAGACACGAAACAGGGGGTAGAAGATGCCCTCTGCTCCCTGTCTCCTGCCTCCTGTGGTCTGTTTCCAGTGGCTGCAAGGGGCTGTAGACAGACCGCAGGGGGCAGGAGTTGACCCCTTGTCTCCTGTCCCTTGCCACTGCCCCCTGCGGTCTGTCTTTGGCGGCTGCGTGGGCAGGAGACAGGCTGCAGGGGACTGACTCTGGCGAGTGCCTATGGCAAATGACTATTCAGCATCCAGGAAGATTGGGTGACACTCCATCCCCCAAAGGTGGCACCAAGTATTCCTATCATGAAAAGCTGTATGTTACCTGTGGGTGATTGGTGTCACCCAGCTTCCAGGGTTCTGGATAGGGTGTGCAGCCTATATATATATATATGTGTGTAATGTTTGTTAATTTACAGTTTCCCATTTGGACTGCTTCGGATTCGGTGGATCAAATTGGATCAACCTTGGATCTAATTTTTTCAAATAAAATGGTTAAAGAGGGTTGTAGTTGGGAGTGTGTATTTAAATAAAAGCTTTTTTGTGCAATTTGTGCAATTTGTGCAATTTTCCAATTTTCCATAACCAACGTAGGTAAGACTGACAGCTGAAGCCTGATACTATTAAAATGGAATAGTGTATAAATACTAATCATTTCCCAATCTAAAAATACGAGCCACCCCAGAAGAGGACCATCACATTAGAGGATCAACTTCTGACAGTTACCCGGTTACCCCTGGTGAATTAGGTATTGGGGTAATAGTAACATGAGGTTAGTGTCAGCCTTGGGGGTGACAAAAACTACTGCTGGCTGACACCAAGCCCAAGTGCTAGTAATGGAGAGGCATCTGTCAGATCCTCCACTACTAAAACTGAAATTAAATGGCAAAAAATCAGACACAAATTGCACAAAAAAACTTGTATTTAGATAAACACTCCCCAACACCAGCTCTCTTTAACCATTTTATTAAAGAAATCAATCCAATGTTGGTCCAACGTAATCCAATGAGTCAGACATAGCCAAAAGGGAAAATCTGTATAAATATAAGAACATTAAAAAAACATGACAGTACTAAACTCCATCTCCTGCACCCCCTGAAGCTCCAGCCTGTGTCTGATCTTCTGGAGGTGAAGTGTACGGAGTTCACCCTGCACAATATCATTCTGCAGCACAATCTCCAGGGGGATGGTCCTATACTCCCCAAAAGAGATTGTAAGCTGTACTCCTCTCCACCACCCCTCCCCATCATTGTGTTATGCATCCTAGTGCCAACACAAAATACAACTCCCATCACTACATAACCTCTCCACCAATTACCCCATAGTCCTCTCACCTCCACCTATCACTCCACCCATCACTCCATAACCTCTCCACCTATTGTCCATAGTCATCTCACCTCCACCTATCACTCCACCTATCACCCCATAACCTTCCCACTTGCACCTATCACCACATGACCTCCCCATCTATCATCCCATGTAGAGTTTGTACAGAGGTGAGCACAGGTATGGAGGTGTTGAAAAGCTAGACTTCTAAGATGTTTGTGTGGTAAATTTTGCAGGGGTGAGTCGTGGCTGGGAGAAGTCATCATGGTGGTCTCAACAGTATGGAGCAGAAAAGGGAAAAATAAAAATTCCAGTCACACAAGATGTCTCCGGTGAGTCCCTAGATGTAACTGCACTGTAGTCACTTAAATGCCTGCAGAGCCTGTGAACAGGGGCATAGCTAAAGAGTTTGCAGAGGTAGCTGTCGCTACCGGGCTCTGCAGCCTGAGGGGGCCCAAAAGCCCTTCTGCCACATATGGAGATACCAGCATAGTAAGTGGCACATGGCAGCTGGGGGGCCCATTTTACTTTTTGCACTATATCTACCACTGTATAATCATTGTATGGTAGAAATATTGTTTGTAGTGTGATGGTTTAGGTTCAGGCATAGTTTAGCAGTATCTACCAGTTCTCCTGGATGCTGAACAGGCCATCAAACCTCCAGGAAAGCTGGGTGATGCCACATTTAGCTTTCTTTCAGAGCCGGTACACAGTTAGGTGTAGTGGGTGTGACTTTTTGTGAAGGGGTGTGGATTAATGACAAGAGGACATGGTCATGCAAATTTTTGGGATGGCGCACAAAGCACACCATACCTTCAGATCTCCCTGATGCCCCCTTTCAAAATCTGCCAAGTATGCTCATGAGTCCTAACTATTATCAATAACATGACAGCAAGTAGAGAGCTGGGGGTATTACACACTTATGTCAGCACAATATATAGCAGTAATAACTGTGGAGGGAAGTTCTAGACTGCAATGCAGTCTGGGACTTTTAGGAAAGAGATGTTGGAGAACTGCTGATACTCCCACAAGCAGGAAGTTTCACTGAAAAAAGTTGATCTGATGATAGATGAATAAGAAGGCAAAATAAAAGAAAAAAATACATGTAGTTTTACTTTTCAGTGTAAATCCTCTTTATAGTGTTCTATGAATTCTTTAAACTCTCTGATAACCTTTGTAAGATATTATTGTCATATAAAGACTATAGTTGTATATACTAAAATAATGTTAAAGATAAAGATAACTTTTTCTACCGTTTTCATAGAATATCTGATGCCTAATGGGGTCCCCACTTTGGGGCACTTTATGAGTGCCCAAGCATATAGCTTTAACAGGGATCCTCAGGCTGACTTGGTTCATCTTCTTTTTCTGTATGGGTAAGCCGTTGACTAGATGAGAATCATGTAACACTACACTTCTCTTGAAGCAGCTACTGGGTGCATCAAGTGCCTGTATGTATAATAATCAGCTAGTCATTATTTTAGCTCTCATAAAAAAAAAGTGGTTATCGAATGAAACAGCACTGAATTTAGGTTGTCATAAATACATTTAAACACCATACAAATGTTTTACATATGTAGCAAAATTTTAACTAATGTTCTATGCAGCCAATAATGTATATGGAGTAGGGATGCAGAAAGAGCGATGCAGAGGAATAATATCTTCAAGTATTTAAAAGAACATATATTTAAAATACTTAGCCATAATAATATCTCCAAGAAGCCAGTGGGACATTTTATAAAAAAAAAGTCTGAATACATACAGGAATCTGATTGAAAACATTTAATACTTTTGATCAGGATGTTAAAAATTAGTTTATGAGTATTTCACAGTGAGACAGACTTATCTTGACACTTTTCTACAAAAAGATGGTAAAGTAAAAATAAAACTCTTCCACCTAAACTCACTTTATTATAGTAAGAGTATGCTATCTTAATGCAAGAAACGTAATAACCTATTTGTTAGATGAATGGGCTTCTTCAAAAAAGTTATACTTTCTTTAGCATTTGTTGTTTCCATGGCTACAGTTATAGCTCCATAGTATATTTTTATAGCTACAATAGTAATTTTAAACTATGGCTAAATTACACCGCACTGTACAAGTGTTGCCCTACATTTTTTGTACACAACATATGTAAGCTGTACAAAAGGAACAAGTCAATTCAGGACCTTACTGCCTGGTTTCTCTGCCTCCCAGAAGTACACTAGGAGGCACATAACTATAGGATGTGCATAGGTATCAGAGGATCAGATGCTACCAGGCCTTAAAGCCTGAAGGGGACCAAAAGCCCTTTTGCCACAAAAAGAGACATTATTATAGAAGACACTTGGGGCGACATGCATGATTTTAGGTGCCCAGGCGCCATTTTTTTTTTGCACGCATTAGTAGCGTAGAATGTCCAGAATTTATGAACCTGTTCTAATGCGGGTCATAGATTTAATGCTTTCTAGCTACTGAGAGCCACATGTATGAAAATTGTCTAGGTCTAAAACTCACTTTTTTGCCCATAGTAACCCATGGGCAACAAAGTGAGTTTTAGACCTAAACAGTTTCATACATGTGGCCATAAGTGACAATACTGCCTCAGGTAAACCACTTTTAAATTGGTCTACCTGTTCCAGCAGTAATGCGCCTGGATTTGCTGTTCAAAAGTCATACATGTGTAGCTTCGTACAGTTGTAGTGCGACACGCCTCCAGCACACACCCCGACCTCAGGAGTATTACAAAGTGACGCAGGCGCTTTGTAATGCACCTAATATTGCAGTGTGCCTCATTAAAAAATGTCGAATAGGGCGCCGCCAGTTTTCAAGCTGAAAAGACGGGAGACGTCTGGTGCAGCCCCGTACATACATGTCACCCTTGGTATCTGGGAGATCCAATTTTGTTTCATACATTAGGGTCCAAAAGCTTCAAGTTTCACCTCTGGACATTAGTATTATAAAAAAAAACTATTGTAGGTGGGGGAGTCCTGCTACAGATTTTGCATTGGGGTCAGGAGAGCCAAGTTATGACTGTAATACAGGCTTGGACTGACCCACAGGGGAATAGGGAAAACCTCTGGTGGGCCCCTGAGCATGGTAGACCTGGAGTTGTTTTTTAACTGCATATACATCCTCAGAAGAGGCAAAAAAGCAGAGAAAGAGCAAAAATCAAGATTTGGAGTATAAATGGCATGTACAGTTATTTATAGTAGCTGTAGGGTGGGCCCTAAATTAAACTCCACCGGTGGGCCCGGAACCAGCTGAACTGGTGAGTCAACTACACCTGTGGGCCTTAGGAACCCCAGTCCAACATTGCTTTAATATGCAATTTTGAAAATAGAAAAATGCACATTTATAATTTACTTTAATTTATTATCAAAAGTGCTTCTATGAACATAAAGCCTTGTGCCTCACCCACCAAGTTAAAATTAAAACAAAATAAGCAAGTTAAAGAGCAATACAAATTAACTGCTGTAAAATCACTTTTTGGCATTTGACAAACTTTTCTTTGCTGTTGTTTTGTATTCAATTTCTTTTTATATCCTCAGTTTCCATAATAAATTAAGGCATACAAAAACATTCAGAAAATGAAAAAAAATAAGAATTCAGGGCAAGTTATTAATTGGAAAAATTTATGATTTATGATAAAATGTAGAATAAGCAAATAAAAATAAACAGAAAAAAACTTTTTCTATATTGTCATGTTGTCACCTGTCATGTTGATTTGTGTTGCAGTGCTAAATCCTTGAGTGCCAAAATGCTTTATTATAATAACTTGATATAACATTTTAGATTCTTTAATTATTGAAAAATATTCAGGAATAAATTATTATAAGATTTCTGTTACAAAGATAATCTTACCACACTGATTAGCTTTAAACTTGTAGGCAAAGGTAAATAAAGACAATTACCAAATACACTGCTGTTCTGATTTTTCTTCCCTTCAGAACTTAGAGTATTTGTAATCTTCTGCTTGTTTACAGGTTTCCTGAACTGCCATCACATCTTTCTACTATAGTCTGGCTGAGATAGTAACAACATTTAACCATTTAGAGTTCTAAAGCTTTCTACCCTGCTGTTAAAACCCCTCCATAACTAATATCTCTATTAACAGGCTTAACTAGGGATAGCAGAGCTGAAATGTCAGTCACTGCTGTAGAACAACCCACAGCCTGAACTGAAAGTGTGAGCCTGAGTTGGCTGTGAAGAGCAGGCTCTGTAAAGCAGTATGGTGAAAAAACTATTTTAGGTCAAAGCAATAGCTTATTAGAAGGTATTAAAATGGAACGTGTCATCTTGCACAAAAGAATTATTCAAATTAGAATGAATGGGTTCTATCAATGTGCCTGACAGGCTTTTTGTTGTTAAAAAAAATTCAGGAATCCCGACAGACCCCATTAAAGTCAATGAGGTGCATCAGATGTAACCAATATGGGATCCTAAGCAGATCCACATAGCTGTGTTGGTTATACTATAAGTGAACACAGTGACACTTAGGTCAGATTAGTTTATGTCCAATTTGCTTTAATTTAATTGTATTTGTTTAATCAGCGATGAGCAACTTGATGAAAAATATAATTATTATGTTTAATATTTGATGTTTTTAAACAATGTGAATGTCTAAAATCTAAACCTATTTTTTCAGAAATCTTAGGATATTTTGTTTTCGTATAAGCACAAATTATTTGTTAGATTACTGTGCTTTTCAAATTACATTGATGTGCATAATACATTTCATTTTTACACATCATATATTAGCTTTGTTTTTTGTAAGATGAAAATGTGATACTTTGAAAATAGCATCTGCTGCAGAAAGCAATTCAACCACAATTCTTTCCTTGTCTTCATTAGCAGAGAAGGCAAAGAAACATTGACCTTTCCTTGTTTATTTCTAAAGTGTGAGCATGAATGCTACACTGAATACTTTGACAGAAAAAATACAGAATATTGAAAAGGTCAAGGTAGTATGCCATGCTACTACTGTGTAATTAACAGAGCATTCTCTCTCATCTCGGCATGATAGCTCATTCTTGTAGTTAATGTAGCTCTTACAAACAACATGCAGAGATTAGGAGACTGCCAGCAAAATATCACGAAAGTATAGTTTTCTCTAGGGAATGTCACACAAGGCAAAACTTTTTAGCCATCAGTCTTCCATGTAAATGAATGTCATTACTTATGAAAAATGATTCTGTAATTGCTAATGCTCATTTTAATTCAATTAAATAAATAGCTTAGGTCTTTGTATTAATATTATTATTATTATTATTATTATTATTGATATTATTATTATTATTATTATTATTATTATTATATGAAATCATATGGACTAAATTGCATAAATCAAATAAAAAAAAATGTGTTTTTTTTACTACTATTATACTGGGATTATACAGATATCTTCTTGAATGTGATTCCGGCAGAAGAATATTCTCAGCAGCGAGACAGCACCAGTCATTCTTTCTTCTGGGAACTTGTTAGTATTTAGCCTAAACATATTCTGACACTGCTAGAAATCCATGCACCCATCTACGCTGTACATTTTAACCTTTTCCTGATGTTTGGACGTACATGTATGTCATAATATTGTGAACACAGTATGGAGAGGTCTTAGGAGCTGTTAGTCAAAGTCAGCATCTGCCTCCAGTGGTTAGAATAAGGGCTAACTCAGAGATAACTGATCCCAGCCACTTAGCTAATTATATGTCATAGCATGACTGCAGCATCTTATAAGTTATACAGCAGAGGGACAACCCCCCTCCATCACCAGATCAGCACCCCCACCGAAGGCAATTACAGGGTGCCAACCAGTCCTCATGGTAGTCAGATACCTAATAAAGGCCTTTAGGCCTATCATCTTAATAAACTTATTACACCCTGCCAGACAAAGAGTGTCATATGAAAGCGATAACTGTGCATTATGCTGCAATGTGGTGCTATACACTGTACAAGAAATGGCACTCTTTACTGATTAATTCATTAAAAACATTCAAAAATGTTTTAAAATGTAAAAAATCTCTTTAAATTATTGAACTTTAAAAACACGACCTTTTTCTCATTTTAAATACAGCGGGTGAAAAAAAGTATTGAACATGTCACAAATTTACTAAGTAAATGTATATTTAAAGGTGCTATTGATCTTAATTGATACGTGTATGAACCTGGCACCGACTCACCAATTCTACCTCTGTTTTCAATAGTGTACAATCCGTCAGTATGTATGAAAGTGTTTCGAAGCACTTTACAAATGTGTTCTATGCCAAAAGCAGTCTCAGCCATGCAACTTTAAAACTGGTATGGATTTGTACGACAGTTTGGCACATTGTTTTGCACATTGTACAACTCTGCCTTGTCACAGGGCTACAACAGTTTGTTTGACTCAAAACATGGCAACAAAATGGTGCAGCCCCATTCATACATGTTTCCCCAGGTATTGGTAACAACTACTCCAATCCACACAGGTGAAAATCAAACCACAGATAGTGATATATTAAGTTATGTGTAATCATGAGAATTTACACAGGGAAAAAAGTATAGAACACACTTGTGGTGATAAAAGCTTCAAAATACCTCCTGTAGGGAGAAACTAGTCACATGCATTGCTCAGGTGGGATTTTGACCCATTCTTCCACACAAACACTCTTCAAATCCTGAAAGTTCCATGGGCTCCTTCGATGAACTCTGAGCTTTAGTTCCTTCCATAGATTTTCGGACTCAGGTCAGATGATTCACTAGACCTTTCTAGCAGCTTTATTTTCTTTCTCTGAAATAAATTTACAGTTTCCCTGGCTGTCTGTTTGGGATCATTATCTTGCCTAAATGTCCACCATAGTTTCACTTTAATCATCCTGGTA
Organism: Phyllomedusa bahiana; assembly: GCA_025379985.1. Classification (NCBI taxonomy): domain Eukaryota; kingdom Metazoa; phylum Chordata; class Amphibia; order Anura; family Hylidae; genus Phyllomedusa; species Phyllomedusa bahiana. The sequence continues at coordinate 8,378 of JAODAL010065046.1, read as the reverse complement.
GATGGCAGCATATTTTTATCAAGAATGTTTCGGTACATTTGTTCTTTCATCCTTCCTTCAATCACATGAAGTTTGCCAGTGCCTTATGCTGAAAAACAGCCCCACACCACAATGTTCTCACCTCCATACTTCACTGTTGGTATGGTGTCTTTTGGGGTGATAGGCAGTGCCTTTTTTCCTCCAAACATGGTGTGTATTATGGCATCCAAAGAGTTAAATTTTGGTCTCATATGACCAGACAATATTCTGCCATTATTTTACAGACATGTCTAAATATTGATGAGAAAACGTTAAACGTGCTTGAGTATGCTCTTTGTTCAGCAATGGAATATTGTGTGGCAGACCATAGAGGTTGAGTGCATTACTTATGTTTTCTTTGAAACAATTGTTTCTGATTATTCCAGGTCTTTCTGTAGCTATCCACAGATGGATCTTGGCTTTTGGACAACTCTTCTGATAATTAAGTGGCTAGTTTATGATGAAATAATGTCCTTGTCATCTCCAGATTATGGCTTGGACAGTGCTCCTTGAAACCTTCAATGGTTTAGAAATTCTTCTGTAACCAATACCATCAGTATGTTGCAAGGGTCAACAGACAAAAATGCTGCAAAGGAGACTTCCGGTTCCGGCGCGCGCATGTAAGGAGGTAGCGGCCGGAGCTCCCACTCAACGCCGCCCGTACCGGGGCATTCCCGCAGCACACTGGCATTCAAAACGGCACTTTTCAGTGTCTCTACCCCCCGTGCACCTTCCAGTGAAGGAGCGGGGACTTTTGATCCAGCGGGGAGCCCGTGTGCAGACTCAGGCCCTCAGAGCCGTGCAAGCAGCACATCAAAGATGGCGCCCGAGCCACCACACGGGAGCAGAAGCGGGCGGGCAGCTGGCACAGGGACAGCAACGGGGTAAGAGCCGCCACCTGAGATGGATCCAAGGCAGGATGATCAGGTCAGAGAGCCCCAACTCCCCCAGAGAGAACCCTAGGGGACAATGCCGGCCACACAGCATGCAGGGGCATCCACAGAGCCTCTCCCTGATGCAGATAGAGGGCTAGAGGAGAAGATCCCAGGCTGAGGGGTCTCATGCAAATCCATGGCGGTGGCTGTGGCAAAGCTCCTCGCAACAGAAATCATGGCATCACTAGAAGCCACCATTTCAGCCTCAGTCTCAGCTGCAGTGACGGCTGCAGTGTCAGCACTACATAAAGACATATCACTGCATACCTCTAAGATTGGGGACCTGGGGGAGCGGGTAAATACAGTGGAGGACGACATATTGCTTGCGAGCGCTTCATCAGTGGACGAGGAGGAAGACGATGGGGTAGTGTCAATACGGGTCCCGACACAAAAAGGGAGAGGGTGGTCGCAGAAGTCCGCTGATATGATTCGCCAGCCACGTCAGCGAAAAAAAACCCGCTCCTCGCTTACCGCCGTCAAAAAGGTCCAGGACCTCTCAAGCCTGGGCCTTCTTGAGCAAGCCTCTGATTCACCAGCGATGTCATATGCCGCCTTTGTCGTAAACGCATAAGTAGAGGCAAGAACCTTAAGTGGTTAACAACCGACAACATGTCTAGTCACATGCAGCGAACGCATGAGTTGAAATGGAGGGAACACTTGGCCAAAACAGGCCAGACGGACGCCGGGCCTCCAACCACTGTCACACCCTCTGTCTCCGCCTCCTCCTCCGCCACCACCAAGCGTTCCTCAGCTGCCCATGTCTCTCAGAGTCATGATCAGGGATCAGCCTCCGCTTCAGCCTCCACCATCGCCCAAGTACCACCAGCACCACCAGAGACCCATCCTACCCCTTCTCCTTCCGCCAGTTTGACGACCTGCACGCCGTACAGCGGCCAGTCTAGCAGCCAGCCTTCTGTCTTCCAGGTTTGGGAGCAGAAGAAACACTTTAACCCAAACCACCCAAAGCCAAAGCCTGAATGTCGGCATTGCCAGGCTTTGGCCTTGGAAATGTTGCCTTTCCATCTGGTGGACACAAAATGGGGCCCGCCACGTCATGGCCCTTGCCTGCCCCCAATACCAGATGCTGAGCAGGATTTCTTTGCCAGAAAAGCCGTCCCTCCCTGGCCAGCCACGTGTCATCTAAAATTTAAAGCGCGTTGTCTGCATCTGGGGCCCGAAAAGTCCATCTGACCACGACACATGGACTAGTAAGCACGGCCAAGGCCGCTATATCTCTGTGACAGCTCACACGGTGAGCTGGGTGGAAGGCTCTGGGGTGACGGGGGCTCTCAGGCTTGGCGCACGCTCTTCAAAACCGCGGATGGTGCAGGCTTTTTCCCCCAAGGTCCTCTGGTGGCATCACGTGCCCAAAGAAACCAAGCCATTTTGAAATTAATCTGTCTTGGAGACCGTCCCCACACAGGTCTCCACAACGAGACCGAGCGCTGGCTGGGTGACAAGAACCTTGTGCCAGGCAAGGTGGTATGCGATAACGGGCGAAATCTGCTGGCCGCCCTTAAGATCGGTTAGGCTGGAGCACATCCCTTGCCTGGACATTCATAAACCTTTGTCGTCCAGAAATTTCTAAAAGAGCTACCGGGGTCTGGACTGCCTGCTGAAAAGGCGCGAGGTCTGAGTCCGCACTTCCGCCGTTCGCACCCTGCTTCATCCCGCCTTGCTACGTTGCAGCGTCCGCTCGGCCTCCCCGTCAACCGTCTCATTGTTGACGTGGCAACACGCTGGAATTCCACCCTCCACATGCTCCAGCGATTGTGGCAGCAGCGCAATGCCATTACACAGTGCGAAGTGACACATAGCCTGACAAGCAGCAGTGCGGACCTCAGCGTGTTGAGCCACCGAGAGTGGAGGCAGGTGAAAGAGCTCTGCACCTTCTTTGCCAGTTTTGAAGAAACCACCAAAATGGTCAGTGCGGACAATGCCCCTGTCAGCATGAGCATTGTGGTGATCTTAGTTCTGGAACGATCGTTGGACACTCTGAAACAACAGGTCCCGCCAGCGACGAGGAGGAGACGGACACAGATGCGGACACGGACCTTTCTCTCCGTCAAATCCACAAGCCCGACAGTTTCACAATTTCATCGGTCTTCATTAGGCAGTGGTTCGGGGTCCAGAGCTAGTGCAAGGTGGCGCATCAGCTCTCAGGGTGCATCATCTCAGGCAAGTCAGGGCTGTGTTGAAGTTGTGTCGGAGGCAGCAGTGGAGGAGGAGGAGGTATTCCTAGACACCGATATTACCGACGTCCCTGCCTTGGAAAGAGGTTGGCGTGAATTTGAGGCGGAGGAGGAAGATGAGGAAGATCAGTTTGCTAGTGTCCCTCGCCCCAGGGGCTTGGGGAAATCAAGGCTCCATCTCTCACATGAGTGCTTGGATGCTCCATTTCCTCCAACATGACCTCGCTTTAAAGGCCATCAAAATTAAACAACAGTTACTGGGTGGCCACCCTCCTGGATCCCCGGTACAAAACAAAACTCAGCACTTTCCTTCCACCCACCCAAAAAGGGGAGTAAAATGCAGGAAATGGAGACCTTGCTGATTGATCAACTGGAGACATCTGTTGAGTCTGCTTCACGTTCTTCAAATGTCACGGTGGAACAACACCAGCGACGTGACAGCAGTAGAGTGCCAAGTAGCCGTAGCGGCAGCAGCCGCGGGCAAGGGGCCCAGAAGCCTAATGGGTGACCTCTGGATCTTTATTTCCCAAACCTCACCAACGCATGCAATGCAGGGCACACATAAAAACACCCAGAGACCAGCTTAAGATCATGGTGCACGACTATCTGCGTCTCAACAACGATGTTTTTGTATGTGTTCCGGCCCCAAATAGACTTCTGGGTACCCAAAAATGGACGAATGGCCCGGCTCGCTCGCCAAACGCCATAGGGTGTTGTCCTGCCCAGCAGCCAGCGTTTATATCTGGCCCATTGCCGAGGTCAACCGATTAGTTGCTGTTCTACTTCACATTCTCTCCAAACAGAAATGGTCCTCTTGAAAAACTTATTTTTAAAATGATTTATTTCTTACTGCAATTTTTAAATTTTCATTCCCAACAGTTCATTTTGCTGGTTTTGCTGTGAGAGACTGTAAAAGACACCAAGGTTTCATGACAAAACATATTCCATTTACTCACTTCATCTTTAGAATTTTTCGCATTGTCAATGGTTTTGGGGTCATGTTGCCTCACAATTTTTAACAGTGGCTGAGAAGTCATATTTATAATTTTTTTTGGTCATGTTGCTGTGAGATACAGCAATAATTATTGTCCTTTGGAACAGAAATGAGGCGTTTAAGTGGCATTTCTCCCTCACAAATTTTTAACAGTGGCTGAGAAGTCAAAATTTTTAATTTTTTTGGGGGCATGTTGCTGTGAGATAAAGCTATAATCATGGTCCTTTGTAACAAAATGGTGGCTTCTAAGTGGCATTTTCTCCCTCACATTTTTAACGGGGTGAGAAGTCATTTTTATAATTTTTTGGGTCATGCTGCTTTGAAATGCAGCAATACTAAAAAGGTCCTATTCTAAAAAATGTTGTTTCTAACAGACATTTGTTCTTCACAATTGTCCAAAGTGGATCAAGGGTCATGCTTTGAATTTTTGGAGGCATTTTGCTATGACATGCAGCTATACTACAGGTCCTATTCTAAAAAATGTTTTTTTCTAACAGACATTTGTTCTTCACAATTGTCCAAAGTGGCTCATGGGTCATGTTTTGAATCTATGGGGGCATTTTGCTGTGACATGCAGCTATACTTCAGGTCCTATTATAAAAAATGTTGTTTCTAACAGACATTTGTTCTTCACAATTGTCAAGAGTGGCTCAAGGGTGATGGTGCTGTCAGAAACAGGAATAGGTAGGACACTGTTAATGGACACATATTGCAAAAAAGACTTTTTTTGCAAGATCTTTAACATAGCTATCAATCCCTGGTATTGAGACAACCCATTTAATATAATTTAAAAAAAAAGAGAAATAAAGACATGGTGGGATCCATCCTATTTTAAAAAAGTGTTTTCTAGAATTAAACTACTAAAAAACTTGCATGTACAAAATAGCTGGTATAAAAATTCCTCTGAATTGTACAAGGGAGGTACAGGAAATATTTGACCAGATGTAGGGTTTTTCAGAGGACATGGGGATGGAGCACGGACAGAGAACAAAGTAAAAGAGACCATTTCCTCCACACGTTGAGTAAAATGAGAAAAAGAATGCCAAGAAAAAGGGCACCTGGGTGGAACAGGAGCGTTAACCACCAGTATTTCCAAGTGAAGCTCAATTGGTCCGCACTCATACGAGGGGCAAGCGCTACCCAGGTCTTGACTGTGTACTGAGGAAATGGAGTTTTCACACTTCCGCTTCTGCACTCTGCTTTCAGCACGACAGTTTTCGTTGCTGCGTCATCAGGGCATTTTAACCTGCGTGTTAATAGATGACGGACGCCAGCCTGGGCTTTCACCGCACCCACTGTAACTCCGGTCCTGGGGCATGCTGTGGCACAGGGCAGGTATAGTCAATGTCCAGTTCAACTAAAATGGTGGTTGAAAGACTCCTTGTTCCGGCACTTGTTAATCTGGGGGGCAGACAGGTTTAATGGTCTATTACTGCGGTTCAGGACAGGTATAGTCAATGTCCAGTTCAAGTAAAATGGTGGTTGAAAGACTTTCCTTTTTCCGGCACTTTTTAATCTGTTGGGTTTAAAAAAAACAGGTTTAAGGGTCATGCTGCGGTCCAGGACAGGGGTTTGTCAATGTCCAGTTCAACTAAAATGGTGGTTGAAAGACTCCTTTTTCCGGCACTTTTTAATCTGGGGGTCAGACAGGTTTAATGGTCATACTGCGGACCCAGGACAGTTCTAGTCAATGTCCAGTGAAACTAAAATGGTGGTTGAAAGACTCCTTTTTCCGGCACTTTTTAATATGTGGTTAGACAGGTTTTTAAGGGTCATGCTGCGGTCCGGGGCAGGGTTTGTCAATGTCCATTCAACTAAAATGGTGGTTCAAAAACTACTTTCTTCCGGCACTTTTTAATCTGTGGGTCATGCAGGTTTTTAGGGTCATGCTGCGTTCCAGGACAGGTATAGTCAATGTCCAGTTCAAGTAAAATGATGGTTCAAATAATACTGCCTTCTGGCACTTTTTAATTTGTGAGTGATGCAGGTTTAAGGTCATGCTGTGGTACAAGACAGGGATAGTGAATGGTGTGTGGACTTTTTTTCTGTGGCTTTTTAAGCCTAAGTGTTGTGCCTAAGATGTAGCAGGTATCCATTTGACTGTTGTGGCTGTTAATTCCAGCTTCTCCAGCCCTGTTTGGGTGTAAGAATGAAGGTGTTGTTGCTCTCCCATAGACTTTAATGGTCCCTCGGGGATGATCACTATCGACTATCGAAAAACCTTATCGATGGTGGCCGACTATCGACTATCGCCCGATGTCGATAGCCAACGTAATCGCTCAACACTAATAATGAGCTCTCGCACAAAATCCTAAGGGGAATACAATGTACGAAAAGCCATAGTCAATGAGCAGTGGAGGGAGATATTATTTCGTTTGATACACAAGGCCATATATGCATTCAACATTCCTCAAATCCCCAACCGAATTAGTCACCTGACTTCATGCCCAACATGTGACCTGGAGAAGGCTGATCTGTTTCACTGCATATGGCAATATCCAGTAATCAACAGCTTCTGGCAGCAAGTCAAAATATACATTGCAGATACGTGGGACTGTCAGATTCTGTTTGACCCACAGGGGATGTTTTTTCATTATGTCACCAAAGAGTCTACAGTGGAGGGTTCAGAGAAGACTTTTGTTGACAATAAGGGTATTCATGTCACTCTGCTAGCGGCAAAAAAATGCATACTGAGGCACTGGATCGAAAAGTCTATCCCATCTATTTCAGATTGTTTACGCCAAGTCCTATACCTGGAGAAACCTCAGGCAGTTAATAATAAGGACGCGGAGGCAGGGAGGTTCTTGAAGAAGTGGAGATCTTTTATTTCCAAGCAATATAACTCAGCAGAAATCAAAACGTTGTTAGAACCATTCAAGTATATGGAGTACTATCTCATAGAGCAGCTAGAAGGCACGTTAGTAAACCTAGATATCAGAGGTTGAAGAGAGGGGAGGAATAGTGCACACCGGGTAGGACTCCTCAGGAGGAGGGTGGGAGGGGTTAGTTCAAATTGATCTCGTTGCAATACTTTCTCTGGGTCTAAGACTACATTGTCTCCTGAAATAAAATTTGTTATAAAAAAAAAAAAAAACCTGCAAAGGCCATGAGAAAACTCATTGGTTTTACCCATCAAGAGATGTTTCTTGTGAGGCGCCTTGGAAATGAAACACCTTTTTATAGGCCATCAGTTGAAGTAGCTGATATTATTTTCCACTCCGTATTGATAAATTTTAGCTGGTGTCATGACTTTTCCTGACTTTTTATACCTCTATATCCTCATGTATTTAATACTTTCCCCCTGTGTCATTTCTCATTATTACACATTGGATGGTTGTTACTGACATCTGGGGATAATTTTATATCAATAGCACCTATAGAAGTATATTTACTTAAACAATTGGTGACATGTTTAATACTTTATCCACCCACAATGAACAACATTAAAAAATAAAAACAACTATTTACCCCAAAACTGCACTTCAGCCTAAAAAAAAGAGAAGTTCCACACAGGTCCATAGACTGAAAAAAAAAAAAAAAGTTTTTGTCTAGGAAAATAGTAATGTCAAATGCCTTTAAAAAAAAGTAGTAAAGAACAGTTTTAATACTTGGTTTTATCAGACTTGTACTAATCTATAGAATAAAGTTAATGGGTCATTTTTACCATATGATTAATAACAAAAACTAAACTAACATAATTTGGTAGAACTGTGCTTTTTTTTTTTTTTTTTTTTAAAAATAGCTTCATTAATAGAGGGGAGGGCGTTGGACGGGGTGAACTGCCGGTAAGAGATTCTATTACCTTGTTTTGCAATACATTTCACTTCCCTGGGTGTGTTGATACGCATGCCTAATTTTGCATTTATTTACGATGGTCTTCACTACCCTTTGGAATATGATCTATTGCTCAGTAATTAACTCATTATGACAATATTCTATCTCTCTTGCCTGCATATTCACCCTGGCCACCCATTTCTATCTTGGAATCTTACGTACACTTATATTTACTTATACGACTGTTTTTAATTGTTTGTAATCAATAAAGGTATATTTTTTATTTATACCCGTGACTCTCAGTTTTTGCTTCGGTCTTCACATTAATAGAGAGTATGTTGGATTTTAAAGTTGAGAGAATAGGCATCTAGTAACTTACTTGAAAAGTAATCTGTGCCTTAGCACACAGAGCCATATGTACTGTATGAAAACTATTAGGTCCACGACTTTCTTTTTTCCAATACA
>JAODAL010065045.1:0-18418 GCA_025379985.1 Phyllomedusa bahiana | reverse complement strand
GTTAAGTATGACCTGCAGAAAACAGTTTCAACATTCTGGCGCATCTACACTCCTTAAAGTGATTTAGAACTGGCCTGTCAGTGCCAATGTTCATACATGCCGCCCCAATAATAATAATCTTTATATAGCGCCAACATATTCCACAGCACTTTACAATTTAGAGGGTGTATGTCAGGGACGGACTGAGAATAAAAATCAGCCCTGGCACAAGGCCCCCACCAGCCCACATACAATATCCGCTTAAACAATTCCCCTTTTTCTCGCACCTCGCCACTTTCTAAAATAAACTACACTATAAAGCTGCTTTCACACGGAGTGTTTTTGGTGCATTTTTTATGTGTTTTTGGTGCCGTTTTGTGCAGAAAGGCAGAGGAGTTAACGCTGAACATTTCTGCACAAAAAAAAAACGCACCAAAAGCGCTCTGTGTGAAAACACCCTACACACAAGCAAGAAAGAAAAAGTGGTGCAGAGAAACCCCTCGTCACAGAGTCAGGTGTGCGCTTGCTTTACAATCCGGGACAAGCCCACACTGACACTACATAAGCACCAATATAACCTACAAACCAATCACATCCCATTAGTCAGGTCACCATCACATGAACACAGCACTGATTCAACACAGAAGTAAAATGACCCCTGACAGCAGGGACTCACAGCAGACGTCATCATGATGGGAGTTGTTCTCCTTTTCTTCTCTATCTTCCCCAAACCTCCATGATGTCTTCCCTGAGTCATTCTCTACTCCGAGTCGCTCTCTTCCCTTTTTTTCTCCGTCCAGTACAGAATGCAATGACTTCTTCTCCCGGTCACTACTCGTCCTTGTAGAATTTACCACAAATACATCTTAGACTCCTCTCTTTTCCAGAACTTTCCCATCAATCCCCAACTGTGTACAAACTCCCCATCCATAGCGCCTCAAATAATAATCGTGCCCCCTTTTGGTGCCCTATACCCTTTAAATTTTACCCCAAAAACGTAGTTAGACCCTAATAATGAGAAAATTAAAAAAGTCAATAAGTGGGAGTAAATAGGAAACCCCCATTAGGCAGTAAATTTGGGGCCCTTTCCCCATTAAATTTTTGGGAGGTAAAGGGCCTAACCGTAAATAAAAGGTAATGGGCTTCCCACCAGTAACACAAGGTAGCTGGCTGCCCCAGTAACAACCAGTAGATAGGGCTGCCCAGTAACTAGCCAGGGAGGGGCTGCCCCAGTAAACAAGGTCAGGTAGATAGGGCTGTCACCAGTAACTAGCCAGGTAGCTGGGGCTGCCCCTAGTAACAAGTCAGATAGATAGGGCTGTCCCCAGTAACTAGCAATGTAGCTAGGGCTGCCCCCAGTAACAAGTCCAGTAGTGAGGGCTGCCCCAGTAACTAGCCAGTAGCTGGGCTGCCCCCAGTAACAAGTCAGGTAGATAGGGCTGCCCCATAACTAGCCATGTACTGGGGCTGCCCCATAACAAATCCCGGTAGATAGGGCTGTCCCAGTAACTAGCCAGGGAGCTGGGCTGCCCCCAGTAACAAGTCATGGGAGATAGGGCTGCCCCCAGTAACAAGCAAGGTAGCTAGGCTGCCCCAGTAACAGCCAGGTAGTAGGGCTTTCCCCCAGTAACAAGTCAGGTAGATAGGGCTGTCCCCCAGTAACAGTCAGGTAAATAAAGGGGTGCCCCATAACAAGTCAGGTAGATAGGGCTGTCACCAGTAACTAGCCAGGTAGCTTGGGCTGCCCCTAGTAACAAGTCAGGTAGATAGGGCTGTCCCCAGTAACAAGTCAGGTAGATAGGGCTGTCCCCATAACAAACCCGGTAATAGGGCTGCCCCAGTAACAAGTCAGGTAGATAGGGCTGCCCCCAGTAACTAGCCAGGTAGATAGGGCTGCCCCCAGTAACTAGCCATGTAGCTGGGGCTGCCCCTAGTAACAAGTCAGGTAGATAGGGCTGTCACCAGTAACTAGCCATGTAGCTGGGGCTGCCCCGAGTAACTAGCCAGGGAGCTAGGGCTGCCCCAGTAACAGTCAGGTAGATAGGGCTGTCCCCAGTAACAGCCCGGTAGTAGGGCTGCCCAGTAACTAGCCATGGTATCCCCCCCAAAACCCCCCCCAAAATGCCTATGGCTGCCCCCAGTAACTAGCCATGTAGCTAGGGCTGCCCCTAGTAACTAGCCAGGTAGCTAGGGCTGCCCCCAGTAATTAAAAAAAATCACAGATCCCACTTTTAGTTAGCAATTTAGGAACAAGCCCAACAGAAAATATTTAACAGAAAAAACAAAAAAGGCCTTACTCATAAAATTTAACTTTTAATACTCTCCTCTAAAAACTCTATCAATCTTCACAGAAAACAGACGGTATCTCAATAACACCTTAGTCAAAGCATCCCTACAAGGGTCACCAAATACTCAATGGTATAAATATGTTCAAACAGTAATATCAATACTTACAGGAGATAAATATATTCAGATGGTAATATATAGTATATAAGGATCTAGTCTAACCCTATTATGATCCCTACCTCAAAAAATGGAGTAATTGTCCCAAAAGGGACGGCCCCATACAGAAAGGACTGACCCTATAGAACCCTATTCCTAAATAGGATATAGGTAATACACAGAAGGGATGCACAAATTATTAACAAAAGATAAATATACTTAGCTGCCTATAGCATGTTCCTCTGATGCCGGTAACAAAAAGCATTCCCATGCGTCCCATTTTTAGAGGATAGTATTAAAAGTTAAATTTTTATGAGTAAGGTCTTTTTTGTTTTTTCTGCCCCCAGTAATTAGCCAGGTAGATAGGGCTGCCCTAAGTAATTAGCCAGGTAGGGTCAATAATTAGCCAGGTAATAGGGCCAGGGCCAGTTAGCAAGGTAATAATGCCAGGGCCAGTTAGCCAGGTAATAGGGCCAGTTAGCCGCGTAATAGGGCCAGTTAGCCGGGTAATGGGGCCAGGGCCAGTTAGCCAGGTAATGGGGCCAGTTAGCCAGGTAATGGGGCCATGGCCAGTTAGCCAGGTAATGGGTCCAGTTAGCCAGGTAATGGGGCCAGGGCCAGTAAGCCGGGTAATGGGGCCCGTTAGCTGGTTAATGGGGCCAGGGCTAGTTAGTCAGGTAATGGGGCTAGGGCCAGTTAGCCGGGCAATAGGGCCAGTTAGCTGGGTAATGGGGCCAGGGCCAGTTAACCAGGTAATGGGGCGAGTTATCTAGGTAATGGGGCCAGGGCCAGTTAGCCAGGTGATGGGGCCAGGTCCAGTTAGCCAGGTAATGGGGCCAGGGTCCATTAGCCAGGTAATGGGGTCAGTTAGCCAGGTAATGGGGCCAGGCCAGTTTAAAGGGTCAGGGCCCGATAGCCAGTAAAGGGGGCCCGTTAGCCAGGTAATGGGGCCAGTTTAGCCCGGTAAGGGGCCCGAGCCAGGGTTGGGCCAGTTAGCAGGTAAGGGGGGAACCATGGCCAGTAAAGGCCGGGTGGTAAAAGGGCCCGTTAGCTGGGTAATGGGGCCAGGGCTAGTTAAACAGGTAATGGGCTAGGGGCCCTTAGCCCGGGTAATAGGGCCAGTTAGCTGGGTAAAGGGGCCAGGGCCCCGTTTTAAACCGGGTAAGGGGGCCAGTTTTCCAGAAAATGGGCCGGGGGCCCAGTAGAGATAATAGGGGCCATTTGGGGGGCCCCGGGGGTAATGGGCCGGGGCCCGTTCCCCAGGTAATGGGTCTTACCCAGGTAATGGGCCGGGCCCATTAATGGGGTCAGGCCAATACCCAGGTAAAGGGGGCCCAGTTAGCCAGGTAAGGGGGTCAGGGCCATTAGGGTAATGGGGCAGGCCAGTTAGCCAGGTAAGGGGGCCAGTTAGCCGGGTATTGGGGCCAATAAACTTACCTCTGTTTGTCTTTCTCTCCTCTTTTTCGCCCGGAGGGCCGCTGGCAGACTAGTCAGGCCGCGGAGCAGGCGCCGGTGACGTCAACATTGCGGCCCTGCTGCGCACCCCGGGGTGCAAAGGGCCTGACGCTGCATGGCGGGTCTGTGACCCGACCGCACCCGTGGGGGCGGGGGGGGGCCCCCTGTCCGGGAGTCGGGTCGCAGAGCAACCATTGCGGCCCCCCTGACCCCCTCGGGGGCCCTCCAGCCGGCCGAAAACCCGGCCCCCAGCAGCCCCGGGCGGATCCCCGGGTTTCCCCCTAGGGGATCCGGGCCTGGATACTACAGACTTACAATTAAAAAGTACTTACGATGAGACACAAGGGGGAAAATTTGAAATTTGAATGGTATTTTTTTTTACTTGGCGCCGGGGACTCCCGTTCTAAATAAATAGAAAGTTAGATCACATATGAAGATTTTTGCGCATACAAGAGCTTTAATCGCCAAGGTGGGAAAATTATGCCCAAAATTTTGGGGCATAGTCTTAATGCGCCAAAAATCTGTGTATTCTACACCTTCTAATCTATTTTGAATTGGTTCGCGCCAAGTAAAAAAAAGTACCATTCGAATTCATACATTCGCCCCTAATGTTTCAATGCTCGGATTATGAATTCTGAGAGTGTAAAACAGACAATTTTTGGGCCCTTACATAGACTTAATCGCCAAACTTTGTATGGGGATGGGTAATGCCCAAAATTGGGGACTAAGCCTATGTAATGCGCCAAAAATCTGCGTATTCTACACTTTCTATTCTATTTAGAACTGAGTTCGGGGCCAATTAAAAAAAAAAAGATTCGAAATTTATAATGTCCCCAAGGTTAGGGCCCTGCTTTTCAAGCTTACAAACATTAGGGGGGTATGGTAGAAAAAGTGCAGATTTACAATGGCCAGCAAGTTTTAAATTTTTTGGGGGGGTTTTTTTAAAAATTGGGGAGCCTGCCACCATACAGTCATTTAAAATACAGATAATGCCTGTCATGCCTAGGGGGAGTGACAGATGGGGTAAGCAGGGGGTGGGTTAGCAATTAAAGATCTTGGAAGGCCAGAGAAAAATTGTTTTTTCCCGGGGCCCATCTTAAAAAAAAGGGTTTGTGAAATTCCCTTTGATCGCCCGGGGGTAACATTTTCCCAGAGAAAAAAGGTGCCACGTGTAAAAATTTTTGGGAGACGGACTTTGGGGGGTTTTCCGGATGATTGAGGAATGTTTTTAAAAATTTTCCTAAACCAGAGGGGAGGGGGACCGGGTAGGGGGGTAAACGGAAATGAGGGAGCATTTGTAGGGGGAAAACAAGTTTAAGGGAGGAATGTAGGGGGGTGCAGCGCGTGGGGAGTTTATGGGTGAGATTTGCGAGTTCATGTTGTATTCTTTTTTTAAAAGGGGAAACCAAAGGGCAGTGACGGGAAAACGGGGGTAGAGGATCAGAATAGTGGGGGAAAAAAAAGACAAGTGGCTGCTGCATTCAGGGGGGTTTTTAACGGAAATCAAGATAAGAAAAAATTTAAAGAGCAAAAATTTGAGGTTTTAGTTTTTTTCCACATTGAAAAAAGGGACGGTTTTGGGAGTTTTTCCTGAGGTGCAATGACAGGAGGTAAAGGGGTTTGGGTTTGTAGGAAGTGAAGAAACGGGATCAAAAGGTCTAGTTAACCCCCAGAAAAAGCGGGCCTGCTGCCTAGGGTTATGGTGCTGCCACACATAGAGGGGAAATTAGAAAGGGGGGGGGGGGGGTTACTAGGGGGCCGGAAAGACAAAAGTTCATTTTTAATGAGGTTTAAAGTTTCAGAGGGGAGAGGGGAACTTTATTTCAGAGACAGCGGACAGACAGTCACTGGTTTTTTTGAAGAAATTTGCGGAAAATTTTTTGGGGGAAAGGGGGTAAAAATTTGGGGGTTTTCCTCAGCTAGAGATGGTAGGGGAAAGGGCCAAATCTGCGGGGTTTTTTCCCCAAGGGGGCCTTTTGTAAATTTAAAAAGGGAGGGGCCCCAAGAATGATCCCTGGGGAAACCCCCAAACGGGAAGAGGAAGGGAGAGGAGAAGATTAAAAAAAGGGCCCCTGAAGGAGGGGTCGGGACAGGTAAAAATGGGGAAAACCAAGGGGGTGCCCCTGGGGGGCCAAGGGCGCTGAGCATGTTGGGGAAAAAAAGGGTGTAAAAAAAAGGGTCAAACGTTTGCAAAAGGGGCCCCTGGACAAGCAGAAAACAAGTTTTTACCCTGTCCCATGAGGGGGTCTTTGGGAGATTTTATTTTAGAGCATTTTTCTGGGGAGTTTTGGGAGTGGGGAAACCCGGTTTTGAAAAGGATGGAAAAAGAGATTTAAGCAGAAAAGATAGGGATTAGGCGGAGAAACCCAAAGGGTTTTTCCGGAGTTTGGAGATAAAGGGAAGGGAAAGAGACTGGTCGGTAGTTGGCGGGGACGGGAAAGGGTCAGAGGGGGTTTTTGGGTAAAAGGGGTGAAGCAGCGATTTTTAAAGGGAAAGGATGGAAAGATCCCAGTGGAAGAGAGAGTTAAAAGTTTTTGTAGGGGGTTTGGAAAGGACAGCTGGAAAAAGTTAAACGGGGCGGGAAAAATGGGGGTCAGTAGAGCAGGGGTGGGGCGACCAGACAGGAGAATTTTCTGGACATTCTTCTTCTTTGGGTCAAGAGGCTGAAACCCAAGACTAGGGGAAACTGCGGGGAGGGCCCGGGGGGGTGCTGTTTCCCGGGTTTTGTGATAGATGTTTTGTCGGTTTTTGGTTTTTTTTGTCTTTGAAGTAATGGCCAGGTCTTCAGCACAGAGGTAGGGAGTTTTTGGGCCCTTTGGGAAGGGAGGGGAAAAAGTGTAAAACAGGCTTTTTTTGGGGTTTGTTTTTAAAGGTTTTTAATGAGGGGGGTAAAAAAATTTTGTTTGTGCGGTAAAGGGCAGTGTGATAAGTCCTGAGCAGGGGAATTTAGGGGAAAAAAATTGCGGTAGTTTTGGGACTTTCTCCAAAAGGCCGTTTCAGCACCCCTTTAAAACAGCCTGCGGGATGGGGAGTCTGAGGTTTGTGTCAAGGCGGGCGGGCGTCGGGAATTTGGGGTGCGGTGTTGAGGGGGTAAAAAATTGTCCGGGGTGGTGAAAGAGTTTAAAATTTTTAATTGTTTTAAAAAAACCGGGGGGCCAGGCAAGGGCCCAAGAGAAATGAAAAAAAGGTTGGTTAACCTAATCCCCTTTTCCCAAAACCCCCAATTAGTTTTACCTCCCCCCAGGGGGTTTTTTTTCCCCCCCAACATAAAATTGTTTCCTTCCCCCTTGTTGCTTTATTTTTTCCAAAATTTTTCAAAGTTTTTTTCCTTCCCCCAGTTAAGGGGCCCAGTTTTCCCCCTTTTTTAACCCCTTTTTACCGGGTATTGTCCCCTTTTTCCATTAATTTTCCCTAAAAACCCCTCACTGTTGCTTCATTTCCCCCCCTTGGAATAGGGCCCTTTTCCGGGTGTTTCCCCCTTTTTGCCACCCCCAAGGGGAGGCCCCCTTTTTTGGGGGTTATTTTGCCATTGGTTATTTTTTAAACCAAACCATAATGAAAACCGGGTTTTTGGTGGGGAGGGAACGAACAAAAAATAAAAATTTGGGACATAAGGGGGGGACAAACGGGGGGACATTTTTAAGTTGGGGATAAAGATAGAGGGGGAGGGGAAAATTTAAAGGAAAGGGGGGGGAAATAAAATGGGGGGGGGGGAAATTAGAAAAAGGGAAGGGGGATTAGTTTTTTTAGATAAAAAGAGTAAAATTTTTAATTTGGGAAAATAGATAATTGAATAGGGGTTTTTTTAGAAAAAAAGGGTTTTTTTAGATTGTTTTTTTTTTTAAAAAAGAAATAGGGGTTTAGAATAAGGGGAATAGATAGGATAGGATAGAAATTTGAAAAGAAAAAGATAAGAAAAGAAAAAAAGAAAAAAAGATAAAATAGATAGAAAAGATAAAGATAAGAAAGAAGATAGATAGATAGATAGATAGATAATAGGGAAATAAAAATAGATAGAATAGATAGATAGAGATAGATAGATAGTAGATAGATAGATGATAAAGTAGAAAAAGATAGTAGAAGATAGATAGATAATAGAAAAATAGATAGATAGTAATATAAAAGATAGATAGATATGAAATAGATAGATATGAAATAGAAATAGAAGATAGATAGATAATAGTAGATAAAAGATAGATAGATAAAAAAAAATGGGAAAAAAGGCAGCACCTCAAACAGTGGAAAAGGTGCAAGCGGGTATAATATAAAATAATAAAAATATATAACCCTCACGGTTCAGAAATAAAAAAGGAAAACCGCTACTTTCCCAAAATTGAAAAAAATTTAAAAAAGAAGTGATTTATTTCGTCAAAAGGGCAACATTTCGGCTGACACGGCCCTTTCTTTTTTTTTTTAGTAATGATATGGGAAGAAAATTTGGATAGATGAAGATAGATAGAATGGATAAAAATTTGGATGATAGATAGAAAATGTAATAGAATAAAGTTTTAGATAGATAGATAGAAAGATGAAAAAATAGAAGATGATAATAAGAAATAGATAGATATGAAGATAGAAGGATAAAGATAGATAGATAGAAAATAATAGATAGAAAAAAGATATGAGTTTAAGAAGAAATAGATAGATTGAAATAATAGATAAAAAAGAAAATAGGATAGATAGATAGGGAAAAAGATATGAGATAGATAGTAGAAGATAATAGAAAAGAAAGATAGATAGAAAATAGATAGAAAGATAGATAGATAGATATGGATAGATAGATAGAAAATAGATATGAAATAGATAGATAAAAAAGATAGATATAATGATAAAGATAGTAGATAATAGAAAAAGGATAGATAATAGATATGAAAAAAGGATGATAGAATAGAATAGATAGATAAATAATAAAAATAGAAAATAGAAGTAGATGAAGATAGAAGATATGAATAAAATAGATAGAAAAGAAGATAGTAGATAGAAAAGTTTAGATAGTATGAGATGATAAATAGATAGATAATATAGAAAAAGAAAAAGATAGAAAATAGATAGATAGAAAATGATAGATAGAAAATAGATAGATAGATATTAGTATGATAGATAGATAGAAATAGATAGAAAGAAGAAAATTTTAGATATATAGATAGATAGATAGAAGATAGATAATAGATAGATAGATAATAGAAAATATAGATGATAGATATGGATAATAGAAAAGATAGATGGGTAGTTTAGATTTTAAATAGATAGATAGTTTAAAGATAGATAGATAATTTGATAGATAGTAGATAGATTAAAGATACTCATTGACCACACTGCAGAGAGATTTTCCCCTAATGATGACACCACCTCAATTTCATGAGGGGATGCCCTATGGATAAAAAGGTTGCATAGTCCTTCAGGCTCTGTTTCCCCCCCCTAGTAAGGAGAGATAATTTCTTCTACCTGAGGTTTTAACTAAACAGCAGCTTCTCATGTAGATGTTCTCCCATCTCTGAGGATCAATAACAAGACTATTCTTCTTCCAAATATACATATGTCTAAGCTCATGTGGGCCAGGAAAACCCCGCCCGGGAACATGTGACTCCCCCTTAGGGAGTTAAGTTTTTCTAAGTTAGTCTCCCTAACAGCCTCATAACTCCCCAAATAGATTTCCCCATAAATTAAATCCCCCCCGGGATTAGGAGGAAATGAAAGTCGATGGCTCATGGACCCAGAGGAAGGTGAGCATTGCCAAGTTGTCCAAGAGCACTGTACCACCAGTAGGGCTAACCTCTAGGATCGTACAGACAAGAGAGCTTATGTGCCAATGGCTCAAGCACCCTGATGAAGGTGATGATAGCCAAGTTGTCCAAGAGCACTGTACCACCAGTATCCTATGGGTTGAGACTGAGTGACTAGTGAATAAACAATTATAAGTAATTTTGTCCCCGCAAAATAAAAGCCTCATTTGTCTGAGTAGGTGAAAAATAAAAAAATTTGGGTTTTGGGAAGGCGAGGAGGGAAAAACTAACTTCAAAAAAAAAAGAAGCAAGGCCCTTAAAAGGGGGTTTTTGCCACATCTATTCATCCCTCCGCCTCCGCTCTTCAGCTCGGGGCCAGAAGGGCGTTGTGTTTGTTGCTTATATGTGCCCCACCGGATGACATCACCGGGGCCCTTCTCTCTCTAGTGAAAAAAAAGGGTCTGTTTATGTATGAGCTTGGTTATGAACATCATAGCTCTAAAGGGGGGGGGATTCTGAGCATGTGCGACAAGGACTGAGGAGTCTCGCCCTGGTGTACCCCGGAGACGAGCTTAAAAAATGGATCACAAAGGAACTAAGAAAAAACAATCAGAATTTTTAATAATGGAAATGGTGAAAATGTTTTTTTAATTTTAAACTTCCCCATGAAATTTTACTTTGGGGAAAAACCCCCTTTAAGGGGTTAAATCATTCTTCTGTCTGCCTTCAATTGAAGCAATACTGGTAATGTTTTAAAAAACCTAAAGGGTTTTTTTTAACCAAAGATAAACTATGAAGTGTGGATTCCCAAAAGGGCTCACCAGCTTCACCAGAAGACTTTGTTGATAAGCCTATAAACAAATGGCTCCTCAGACTACGCCTGACCATTAGAGGCTGCACAGCAGCTTTATGGCTATGCTTTACTGTAAGGGAAAAGACCAATCGGGACTCCAAGCTAGAAGGAAAGGAAGCACTTTACACAGCACTTTATGGATTCCCGGTCTCCATGGAATCAGATGTCCTCAAATTGGAATCAATTGATGAGATATTATTAGTATTCCCAAGGGAGGCCAGAAAGTCTGTTTTCAACAAAAAAAGGCAAAAAAACAAAGTTGTGGGCATTGTGGCTGGTGTCCGACCCTGGAAAGCTGATGTTCACACTTTGAAGGTCAGTAATTTGCGCCCCAGGAAAAATTGGCTAGATTACTGTTTGGTGACCCCAATTTTGAAGCTATATTGTATATCTGGGTTACTCTTAGCAAACATGTTGTCTTTAGCCCTACCCAGTCAGTGGTAGAGGCCTACAAGGAGGCCTCCTGAAAGATCCCTCTCTTTCACAGTAAATGCCTACCAAAACTAAGGCTAAAAGTCCGGAAAAAAAAGTCTCCGTCTTTACAAATCCAAGGGATTCACCAAGGGCCAGAGAGTTTGATCTTAGGAATCTACTTCAGTGGGAATTATTTGCACAGTAAAACGAGTCTCACAAGTGACTAGACCATTACTGTTCCCTGTAATGAATGCCACAATGGAGACAAATCTGTGTGCTCATGCTTTTATGAAGCAACTTCGGTGGTAGACAGTCTCTGCGCCCTGAAATGAGTGCAACCATAGAGGCAAGTCAATGGTTTTAAAGCTGGTAGGATTCCAATCTAGCAGATCTTCATCCCAGAAAACCTGGATCTACTGAACAAGATGGGGGGGGCCAAAAAAGGCATGGGGCGACCACTAGAGACGGTATGTTCAAGAACTCTAGTCTACAGGAAAAACAAAAGTCCTCCAATGTAAAAGGGAACCCAAGCAGTAAAAATTTATGCCTTTATTTTCTGACCTGGCTGCAAGGAAATTCTGTAAAAGTCTGTGTGGATAACAAAATAGCAGTGACTTACATAAACAAACAGGCAAGAACCAGGTCTGTTATCCTTAAAAGGGTTTTGCCAAGAAGTAGTTTCCTTACCTAACAGGCTGACACAGTACTCTTAAGTCTTGAAAAAGGGGGCGTTTTGTTCCCGTTTTTAAAAAAAAAAGTGCCTCCTCCGTATGTCGTCGCTCCACCCCCCAGCCGCTCCCAAGGGAATTTTAGTTCTGTGTTAGCAAAATTTTGTTTGGTTTTTCCCCAAGTCAAAAACTGTTTTTTACACAACTCATAGGTTTTGTGTTCTCTCTCTTATCTGCTCAGGAGAGAAGATAAGATCCCAGCAGGCTGTAGGGGGGAGGGAGGAGGGACAGGACAAATGGCTGTAATTAATTATAAAAGAAAACTACAGGGAGTGACGCGCAGGGGGGGGCAGAGGGAAAAGCCAAGGACGATAATTACTTTTTAAAACCACAGATTTTTTTAAACACGACCAGGCTTAACCCAAGCAAGGTATGCACATCCCCAAAAGAAGTTTTTTTTTCCCCTCTCCCTTCAAAGTCATGTGCCCTGCATCAGATAAGAAGTGCAAAAAATGCAAGGCGGCAGATCAGCTCCTGGTGAGTTAATGAACAGTCAGGAAAAAGGCTGAATTAGAAAGGTTCAGCTCCACGCACATTTTTTTAAGACATATATTTAAAAAAGTGATTAAATCCCCATTTTGGGGACCCCATGTCAACTTTTGATCGTGGAAAAACCCCTTTTAAAGGGGGAAAGTTACAGATCTTTTATTCAGGGAAAAACCTTTGTACCATCACTGCCATATCCCATATCCCAGGAAATCTGGAAATCTTAGCAGATGAACTGAGCAGTGATACAACTATACTTGGTCAGAGGTCTCTCAATCAAGACATCTTTGCCCAAAATACTCATAATTGGGGAACTCCAGCAGTGGTAACAAAACAAAATGTCAAAGTATCAGTGTTCTGTTCCCTGTACAAGAAAGACAAACCTCTGGTGGTGGATACCATGTTCCTGGTATGGGATTTCCTGCTGGCTTATATATTCCCTCCTCTTGCCATGGTGCAAAGAGTCTTGACCAAAGCAGCGCTGGATTAAGCAGGTCTTGAGGATGAGACAAGGGAATTACTAGATTCTCCTAATAAGGGGTTCTCCCAAAAAGTCCCCCAACCTGAAGAGTCTCAAATTTACAACATGGAAGTTGTATGGACATTATTACCTTTCCCAGGTTTGGAATCTGGGTCTCCTCCAGGTGCAACACACAGCCACAAATATGATGTGTCCCTTGCACCATGGGTTGATGTAATCCAAATGTGCCAAAACCACAGTCAGTAAAAACAGAGAAGGGCGTCTATCACGCTTAGGTTCAAGGTTTTAGAAGAAAATACAGACCCCTAGTCACTACAGAGGCTCCACAACTAATAGAACGTATGCAAGAATAAAATCTATATTCTTGGCCTGGTGCTCTCCTCCTATGAAACCATTTTTTATGCCCCCAATAAGTATGCTTAAAGACAGCTGTTTAAATAGAATCTTTATAAAAAATCCTGTCCAAGACTCAATCAGTCAGACTTAACCTTAAAAAATGGGGGAAGACCAAAGAGCTTTCTAAGGATGTCAGGGACAAGATCATAGACCTGCACAAAGCTGGAATGTGCTACAAGACCTGAGAGAAAGACGCTGGGTGAGAAGGAGACAACTGTTGGTGAAATAGTAATAAAATGGAAGAAATATAAAATGACTGTCAATCGCCATCGATCTGGGGCACCATGCAAAATCTCACCTCGTGGGGTATCCTTGATCATGAGGAAGGTGAAAGATCAGCCTAAAACTACACGGGGTGAACTCGTTAATGATTTCAAGGCAACTGAGACCACAGTCACCAAGGAAACCATTGGTAACACATTACACCGTAATGGTTTAAAATCATGAAGTGCCCGCAAGGTCCCCCTGCTCAAGAAGAGACATGTGCAGGCCCGTCTGAAGTTTGCCAATGAACACCTGGATGATTCTGTGAGTGATTGGGAGAAGGTGAGATGAGACAAAAATTAAGCTCTTTGGCAGGAAGAGAAATGCTGCCTATAACCCAAAGAACACCATCCCCACTGTCAAGCATGGAGGTGGAAACATTATGTTTTGGGGGTGTTTCTCGGCTAAGGGCACCGCACTACTTCACTGCATCAAGAGGAGAATGGATGGAGCCATGTACCGTAAAATCCTGAGTGACGACCTCCTTCCCTCCGCCAGGACATGGGTCGTGGTTGGGTCTTCCAGCAAGACAATGACCCAAAACATACAGCCCAAGCAACAAAAGAGTGGTTGAAAAAGAAGCACATTAAGATCATGGAGTGGCGTAGTCAGTCTGCAGACCCTTAATCCAATAGCAAACTTATGAAGGGAGTTGAAGCTCCTAGTTGCCAAGCGACAGCCTCAAAATTTTAATAATTTAGAGATAATCTGCAAAGAGGAGTGGACCAAAATTCCTCCTGACATGTATGTAAACATCCTCATCAACTACAAAAACCCCGACGCTTGCTTGCCAACAAGGGTTTTGCCACCAAGTATTAAGTCTTTTTGCCAGAGGGACAAATGCTTATTTCTCACTGCAAAAATGAAGTAAATTTAATAATTTGTACAATGGATTTTCGGATTTTAATTTGGATATCTCTCAGTTAAAATTTACCTTCCCTTAAAATTAAGAAGTTTTTGTCTTTTCACTGGGAAAATTACACAATCAACAAGGGATAAATAATTTTTCCTTAATGTTATATATTATATATTTTTTCTCACAGTCTTTTTGTCTCCAAAAAAATATGGCACGGAAATCTGGGGCACCCGGGTAGGTTAACTTTTATTAGGCATCTTTTCTTTTTTTCCCCTGAGAGGTCATCTTTTAGGGGAGCGTGTTGGGAAAATTTAAAATTGGGGCCACATGTATGAACCTGTTTGGTCTAAAAATCACTTTTTTTTCCCATGTAAACTATGGGCAAAAGAGTGATTTTTAGACCCAATAGGCTCAACATGTGGGCCCCCCGGTTTGGTTCTCTTAAAAGAGTGTTTAAAAAATATTTGGCTTAAAAAAGGGGGAAAAATTAGGGGGGACTTGAGGTAGCTCTTAGGGGGGGCTGCCCCTTTTTGGGGGCAATGACCCTATAAGTGCCTTTTAGGGCTTATTAACAGGGTCTTTATAGGGTTAGACTATATTTGTCAACCGTATTTATTGATATTTTATCACTTAAAAGAACTTATTGATCCTGAGTGGGAGACAACCGTACCATGAGTAAAACATCTATACAGGCAGTCCCCGACTTACACCATTCCAACTTGCATGTGTCCCCTAGTTACAAACGGAGACTTATGTGGCATGCTGCACTTGTAGTTCCATGTTCCACAGCAGATATTAGCTGTGGAATGACAAGTTCCAGCATGCCACAGCAGCACATGAGGTGAAATCTTCTTAACAGGGGCACAGACACCAAAACAAATCTAAAAACCCATCTCTCCAGTTTCCAAAACTAACACAAAAAAAAGGAAAAAAGGAACTTTTTGTGGTAATGTTTAAAATAAGTTTTAATAAAAGTATTCTTTTAGATTAGGGTTCTTTCTTCTGAGATACTATGACAACCCTACTTGAATTCCTTCAACAGGGGTTTGTCAAAAGCCAGAGCCCTTCAACTCTGAGGGTACATGTAGCAGCCATTTCTGCCTCTTTTGGAGTGCGCTTTGAAATTCTCCCTTTAGTGAATAGTTTCTTCAAGGCAACATCCAGGCTGAGACCTAACAACATGCACCAAGTGTCAGCATGGGATCTAACCTTGGTCATAAGGAAACTGTGTGAGCATCCATTTGAGCCTTTGGAGGAATCTTCCTTCCAACATTTATCCAGGAACTTGGCCTCCCTCTTGGCCATTACCTCTGCTAAATGTGTGTGAGAGCTTTAAGCTTAGAATCAGATGATCCCTACATTATATTACTCCAAGACAAGGTGATCCTTCATTTTCTCCCAAACTACAGTTCTAAAGTCTCTTCGCAGGCTAACATCAACCAGAGCATTAGCCTTCCAGCTTTTGAAGAGTCTTCTCCTTTACAAGAGGATCTTTGCCAACTCGACAAGATTGCCATTTCAGTAAAGAGGATGACTTATCTCCTTCACTGGTGCAAAGAAGGAACTAGGCATCCAAGTCCACCATCCAGCTGAATCAGAGATATGATAGCCTATGCCTACAGGTCTAAAGCTTGGGATGTATCTATCTTCCTGCATGCCCGTAGTGCCAGGGCTCTTTCAACTTCTATAGCTGATTAAGCTCAGGTTTCTATAGACGAGATTTGCTCTGCAGCCTCTTGGTCGTCTCCTAACAGCTTCTTTCTGCACTACAGAATAACTCAAAGGTCCTCAGATGATGCGAAGGTCAATCTGAGCTCTTGGACAGTGTAGGTTCTGCTTGTTACATACACATATTGTGCTGCTGAAAAGGAGGCAAGAAGATTTAGAATGTAAATCTGTTTTCCCTTAGACCTTTTAGCAGCACAATGCTCCCTCCCTACTGAAATTATTTTAAACAGTCTAAACTACAAAAAATTACACAAGGGGTGGAGATTGGGGGCCATTATATTATATCCTACCATTTAAAATCCCGTGTCCTTTGTTCCAGGCTAGATAACACCATATTGTGCTGCGAAAGGAGTAAGGAAATACACACAAAAAAAAGGGGGCATTACTTACTCAAAAAAACACCAAACCCCTTGTGGGCCCTGTCACAGCCAATAGCGGGACTAACTGAGCCCAGGAGCAGGCAATCTACCTTATATGCTCCTGGGAAAAAAATGACAGGTGCATCTGATTGCTGAATAAACAACTCATAGATACCACTGTTAAGGGAACAATTAAATGATACAGACTGCACATTAGCTTGGTACTGTTCACCCCCAGTATGCAGAAAAAAACACAGTATCATGATGGAGAGACTGCAGAAATGCAAAAATACCCATTAAACAACCACTCCCACATCCTCAGGGCTGAGGGGGGTGGCTGCCGTTTACAATTGCATATAGATAAAGCAATACATAAGGGGGTCAAAACGGTGGTTTCATCATGCCGGCTTACAGCCTCTTAGTGATGCCCATACTAACAGATTAGGCGGGCTACCCAGCACCTCAGGTTATGCCACAGCAAAACTTTTTAAATAGTAGTCACCCTTAGCTCCCCAGCACTGTTGGGCAGATAAAAAATGTCATACTGGAAAAATATTAAATATGAGGTATTAGTTGGTACCGGGGCACCAAATACATAAGCTCGCAACCGACGGCAACGGTCCTCATTTTTTCAATCCAAAACCTGACAATTTTAAAAAAAAACACACACAAAAAAAAAGGGACTTTATTACTCAAAAAACACCACCATTGTGGCCCTTTCACACCAATAGCTGGACTAAACTGAGCCCGAATCAGGCATCACCAAATATGCTCCTGGGTCAGAGTTTTTATTCAGCAATCAATCCCCGCATGTTTTCCCGGGGCCTAAATTTAGTTTGCCTGCCCCGGGTTAGTTAGTCCACTATTGACGGAACAGGCCCCAAGGTGGTGTTTTTTGAAAGGAGCAAGGGAAATCAGATTTACATTAAAAAACCTTATAAATATAATATAATAATATATATTATTTTAAAAATATATATTATATTTAAAAAAAATGAACAGGACCTGTAAATAAAAAAAAATGTGGGTCCCCGCGGAAAAAGGAAAACCCAGCACCCCCTTTTAAAAATGATGCAAAAAACTTTTATTTTAACAAGTTCAAAAGCGAGTTTCGGGTGCAAGAGCCTTCTTCAACAGTTACAAAGTGAGAGTGCCAAGTAAAAAAGGGGTGTTATCATAATAGCAAATTACAATTAAGTGTACAATATAGTAAAAATACAAAATTAAAAAACCTAATTCAAGTTACAATTTTTTAAAATACAAAAAAATGATCATACAAAAAGTTTTCAATAAAAATATCCATAAGTAAAAAAAGTGTACAAAATTTGATACTAAAATCTTTTTGAACAAATACAATAAAAGTTTATGCATCCCATTGCTTAATTACATTCAAGTGGGATGGGGGTGGACCAAACTCCTCCTATCCCAAATTGTATGAATATTTTAAAACAAAAAAACAAATGCCAAAATAATATTTTCAAATCGGGGTTTTGTGAACCCCATTCGCATGTGAATTTCGTAATCCAGGGTATAAAAGAACACCAACCAAGAAACCTGCGCATGCGCACTAATGATAAAAAAAAGGCAACCATTTTACTAAGGAAAAGGGATAGTGCACACACCTAAGCTAAAACTCGCATCCGGGGTGCGCAATGGGAGCCAAAAACAAGAACCACTTGTTAAGGAGTATACTATCTTATCAAATCAAAAATGGCAGTAAAAGCCATTGCTGTGCAAAGTGCGAGGTGGGGCGAACATAGATAATCTTTTGAATGGGTTTTTTTACAAGAATGAGTTACAATTTCCATAATTTTTGAATTTTATTTAAATTTTAATATAAATTTACTATGTTTTTCTTTGGGAAAGAATTCCATTTTAGACACATGGTTATTCTTTTGGGGGTTACAGATTCATACCGAATTTTTTGTTAAACCCAAATGATAAAAACCGTGCAATTTTCTAGAATCCCCCGAAATGATTTGTTCTTACCATATAGCCCAAAGCTGAAAATAAACGTATTGTGGATGTCCCTGATAAATGTGAAGAAACATTAAATATGGTGGCTGATAGATTCCATGAGAGAAGTTATCCCAAAAAATTGGTTACGCGACAAAAAAATGAGGTATCCCAATTAGATAAGGCTTCTCTCTTTTCTAAAGTAGATAGGGTTTAAGAAAACTAAAAAAATTCCTTTTTTTTCTACCTTTAAGATTTAGTGATCAAAACACAATTTGAGAAAAATTGGAAAAAAAAT
>JAODAL010065044.1:0-18418 GCA_025379985.1 Phyllomedusa bahiana | reverse complement strand
GGGGGGTTCTTAACTCATCGGGAGAAGAGAGCAGCAGCTTGCGTGTCAGGCAGTGGCGTAGCCGACAAGTCGGTAGTGTGGCCGGGAGTCAGCAGGGCCACGATTTAGACCACCTACCTTGCAGGTCCCAGAAAGTATCAGCGCAGGGGCTCACAGAAGCAGCAGCGGTAACAGTCAGTCAGGGCGAAGCATTGGTGGTAAAATCACCTACTTGGCGGTGTGGCAGTCTTTTGACAAGACACCAGAGGAGGTGAACATGGCTATATGTAGAAACTGTGGGCAGAAAATAAAACGTGACCAGGAAGCTAACGTTGGCACCACAGTCCTGCATCAACATGCAGCATCAACATACAGTTGCCTGGGAGAAACCTCCCATTTCAGGCAGTAAAGGCTCCACCACCTCTGCTGAAGACAACTGCCTCTCCTTCAAATCATCTACCGGTCCAGATGCTCCTTCTCCTCGACACTCATGGTGCCAGCAGTTGTTCACCGAGACGATTGCCAAGAGACATCAGTTTGCATCTGGCCATCCCTAAGGCCAGAAGCTGACCGTGCTCCTGTCCAAGTTGGTGGTACTGCTGTCCCTCCTTTTTAAAGTGGTGGACTATGCACTGTTTAGAGAACTGGCCAGGAAACTTTGCAAGCACTTCAGACATTCCTACACCACCAAGCACACCCCCTTAAGACAGAACAGAACTATGAACAAAAAAACATGGAGAAATCAGAACAGAGCAAAACAGAGAAATCTATGAACAGAGCAAAACAGGAGAAATCTATACAGAGCAAACAGAAATCTACGAACAGCAAACAGGAGAAATCTAGAACGCAAAACAGGGAGAAATTTATGAACAAGGCAAAACATGGAGAAATCGATGAACAGGGCAAAACAGGGAGAAATCGATGAACAGGGCAAACTGGATAAATTGATGAACAGGGCAAAACAGGGAGAAATCAATGAACAGAGGAAAGCCATTGATATTTCTTGATGATCCAAGGGGACAGGGATCCACTGTGGAATTTTTTTGTCAGCCAGTGGCAGCTCATGTGGGACACTTGCCGTTTGCACAGACCCTTCGAGGAGGCCAGGACTACGGGATGAATATCAACATTCCACTGCATCATGTCTTGGAACAGATGCTGCAAAATCTGACTGGTCAGGGGACTGGAGACATGGCGACTACATCTCACGGCCACATGAGTCCAGCGGGGGGCTGAACTGGAGGAGGAAGAGGAAGACACTGGAGCACAAGCAGTGTCTGGCAAAATGATTTTTTTTTTCATTCAGGTGACAGGAGAGGCGGGGCAGCCCGGGGGTTTGAAATTTTTTGCAATGACCCAACATGCCCTGGCAGTATATGTTGGGGATGGAGGAGGAACCCTCCCACACTTGCGAATGGCCCAAAGCAAGCTGATTTTTCCGGCTAGTGACAGCTGAATTTTCCCATCTGCAGGGGATGACTTTGGCCTCCCCTGGGGGAGCATTTTTTTACCTGCCCAGAGGGGGACAAACTCAAAATACAAGTAACCTATTAGTCAGTTGGCCCCCTTTACGCGCCATCGTTTATCCCCCCTACAGTTGACCGGGGGGTTATCAGGTCATGTACCAAAGCCACGGGCTGCTGGGGGGATGGGGGGTTGGGGCAACGGCATGTTTACATGGGTTAAAATGGGGTATCTCCCCTGTATTTTGCCCGTACGCCTAAATAAGGGGCGGTACAAAATGAACCTTTTGGTTACGTTTCTCTCCAGCTCGCAAATTAGGCAGACGGGAAGATGAAGAAGACATGTCAATTATTCACTGGAATAAGGGCCAGTAAATATATGTGAATTGTCTATGGTGATTGTTCCGGTGGGCAGCCGCTCCACCTCACCCACCCCCAACCCCCCGTCTACCCCGAGCACGATCGCCTCACCTCAGTATTTGCGGGTGAAATTGTCCCTCCCATCAACAATTACACGCCTGTGGTGAACAGTAGCCTACACAGCTCCATCAGCAGCAACCTGAGTCTGGAGTTGTTAATGAGCAGCTTTCTTCACCCCCCCTAGTGAGGAAGGTACCCACCACCAGCAGCAGCACTTGAAGCAGACCCTGAAGCCTGGATTATTCTGCCTCAGCTACTATTCTGATGCTGCCACCCACCTGATGCCAAACATCTGCTGCCAGCTGCTCTTTCTACCACCCACCATCTTTACCAGGGACTGGCATTGACACCAACCTCCCCACTCTTCACTGGGCCATTATGTAGCCTTCTGATGCTGCTGCCACCTCACCACTCAGGTCTTCTCATGCTGCTGCTTCTGTCACCTTCAGGCTATGTCACCATGTCACTCTCTGGCATGATGCTGTTGTGTCTGCCACCTCCTCATTATGTAACCTATCTACCACCACCTCAAAATTATTACATTGTGCCACTCTCAGGCCTGATGCTGCTGCTGTTGCTGCCACCAACCTCCACACTGTGTAATTGTGCCAATCTGTGGCCTACTCATGCTGCTGCCATCTCACAATCTGTCATTGCCACTCTGTGCCTACTCATGCTGCTGCCAACTGACCACTCTCTCATGTGACCACCCTGTGTTTCCTAATGCTGTTTCCCCCCTACACCACTCTATGATGTTCCCACATGTTTGGGTTTTCCCCCCCTTATTTTAATCTGTACAACAAATAAAAAGGACAAACCCCCCGATTGTGTTTTAGAAAACCGAAGGCTGCATGACATGGTCCTTTGTTTGTTTGGATTGCAGTGAGTAGGTAGCCAAAAGTGGGAGTGCAACAAAAACATGCAAATATTCCATTTACTTTAATTTAGGATCAACCCCTGTTTCTTTTTGGCTTTAGCAATGAGGGGATTATTGACCAATGAAAGGGATACGAAGAATAAAAGGAATGACAATGATTATTGACGTAAAAGAAAAATTAGATACACCCTTTCACTTTACATGTATCAGCTTTTAACAGAATTAACCAAAAAATTAAAAAATTTACTTTTTTCCCAGTAGAGATCCCAAGATGGAGTGGCGGATTTGAGATGTATTTTGGGGCTGAAATACACAAACACTGAATTTGAACAGATTCTCCACAAAAGTGAAAAATTAATCTTGCCCACAGATTAAAATACCCCCAACGTTCTGAAGTTGGGATTTAGGCGATTTTGTGGCAAAATACACAACCCGTTTTTGAATCAAAATTCCCCCACAAAACAAAGGAGAAAAAAACCCTTGGGTAAAAAATACCTACAAAAGAATGAGATAAATTCAGGGTATAGGGGTAAAAAACACACCCCCTTTTACTCAAAAACCCCAAAAACAGAGGCTTAATTAACCCCCTTTGGGATCAAATACCTAACAGTGAACCAGGGGGAATTAGGGATATGAAAGGGGGAAAAACAGACATCCTGTATTTTTGTCCCAAAAAAACCCACAAAAAGAGGTTAAATTTCCCTTGGGTATGAAATATCTACAAACAACCAGATGTAATTTAGGGGAATGGACCCAAAAAAATATGACACCCTTTTTTTTTTTTTCCAAAATTATCCCCCCCTCTAGAAGTTAAATTTTGCCCTTTTGTATGAAACCTAATATAGGCATTTTTAGGACCAAAAAAAAGAAACCCTTTATTTTTTTTCCCCAAATTTTAACCCAATCAGAGGTTTAATTAAGCATTTGGTATTAAATATCCTACAGAACAACCAGATGTAATTTAGGCGTATATGGGAAAAAAATATAAAAGTCACCCTTTATCTTCATGCAAATTAACCCACAATCAAGCGGTTAAATTAAAAACCTTTGGGGATTAAAAAACCCTACAGAACCCCGATGTAATTCAGGCATATTGGGCAGAAGTAACCCCCTGGACTTTTGGGGGAATACCCCCCAAATTAAAAAAAAAAATAAAAAAACGCTGGTTGGTAAACAAATGGCAAATGACACACAATTGAATGGTTTTCCCCCGTTGAGATAAAAAGGTTTGTTTTATAATAGGTTTAATTTAGGCAGCAGCAGCAGGGATGATTATTTCAGGAAAACCAGGAGAAGTGTGAGAATTTAAAATGGGCCGTATTAATAGGGGTGTGACTCATAGAAACCCCCTTGGCACTGATTGGTTTGTTGCACAGGCATTTTGTGTTCCTTTCTTCCCCCGGGTTTTCTGCCCATGTAACCCATTTTTTGCAAACCATTTTACAAAAAAAAATGACGCTTCGTTCCCGCGATGTACCATAAACTTTGGCCTTGTGCAGAACCAAGTTTTTCCTGAAATTCGAAACGAATTCCACTTCATTAGAATCGATTTGCCCATCTCTAATCACAGTGCTAAAAATTGTAATTAACTATGTTTTTCAATGCAGTGGAAAAATGGGATGCTGACATACAGATGAAACAAATATTATCATATCTCTTAACACATTACGATAACTTGTGGTTAATAAAGTTATCACAATGTGCCAATCCTGCTAATACTTGCTATGAATGTAGCAAAGTTTATTTGGCAGTGAAATGTTACCGCACTGTGTTATCTGACCTTAGCTCACATCAAAAGCCATTGAAAAGTAACAGCGACCACAATAAAATTACTTTTAATCTAAACTGAAAAATACATCACAGGCTGGGAGGGCAAAAACATTTAGGGCCACATGTATGAAAATTGTCTAGGTGGAAGACTTTCTTTGTTGGCCATAGCAACCAATCAGAGGTCCCCTTTCATTTTTTTCAGAGCACTATATGAAATGAAAGGGAGCAGAACAGCTTTTGCCAAAAAATGATGTAGAAGCCAAATGGGAAGGCTTTAAACATACCTTGGATATTTATACTGCAAAATGTATTCCTATAGGTAACAAGTATTGGTGATTACAATTAAATCCAACATGGCTTCTACCTTCTGTAGGCAATAAATAAAAAAGGGTATTCAAAAAAATATAAGTCAGAGTTTAAAGGAGTTGTCTCATTATGAGCTTTCATCCTGTCAGTGAGCCTGATAGTTGAATTGAGGGGCGTGCTTCTTGGTCTGTCTCTTCTGCTCCCTCTTACCCCCTCCCATCAGCACACAGGCAGCTCCGTAACTTCTATACAGCAAGGGGGAGGGGGGTTGCTGCCAGAGTTAACCCTGTGTGTGCCTGCCTAGGTCTGTTACAGGAGAGGGTTGATCTGAGTGTAGAGAGGAATGTGAAGCTGTGTGCTAATAGCAGAGCAGAGGGGATGCAAGTGTTCCTATACCCTCTGCTTAGCTTACAAGTCTCCACATCTCCAGCAACAAACAGGCCCTGTCAGAACAGACACAGGGCAGCTGGGAAGTGTTACTATACTCAGGATGTCTCACTAATACAGGAGAGCATGAAGTATTCACATGCCTGATCTGTATAGTATTAGTATAGTGACAGTTCCACAGACATCATGATTATAGTAACACACAGGGTCACTGCTGTCACATCTATCTGTGTAGAGAGCAGGAGGAAGCAGGCACACACAGGGTTAATCCAGGCAGCAGGGACAGAGAAGACAGAGTCCTCCCTCCTCCTCCCTCCACTACAGAAGCATTCTGTGCTGGAGGGGCTCTCTGCTCCAACCTGGCTTCAAAGGTTGATGAGTCATACAGACCTGACAGCCAGTAAGATAAGGATCAACAGGTCTGTGGCTATAGAGATTTGAGAAGCTGATGCACTCCTACTAACAGGGCTAACTCAAAATCAGTAGGACATTTGTAATGAACATATATTGCAAGCTGCTTGTTTTTTAAAGATCTTTTACGTAAAACCCAAGCACAGTAGCGAGACAACCCCTTTCATAACACCTGTACAAAAGTTGATGAAATCAACAAAAATACAAAATGAATGGTCAAGAACAGCAAAACAAACCCCAAGAAATTCTTTACTCATATAAATACCAAAAAAATCAGAGCATGTAGGACCCCAAAATAACCGTAATTGGGAGCCGGTCACTGGGGATCAGGAGAAGGGTCTGTATATATAAAGGTTCTTTAGCTCTGTATATATAGAGGAGAAAGTAGATAATGGGGGCGGTGCCAGTGTTGATAGGGTGGTGTCAGTGTAAATGTAGGCAGTGCCAATACAGTTAATAAAACTGATATAATAAATTGGTTAAGTGTAGAAACTGTTCAAGCCAAGTTAAATAAACTGAATGTGAACAAGGCTCCAGATGGCTTACACCCAAGAGTTCTTAAAGAGCTCAGCTTGGTTATCGGTGTGCCCCTGTACATGATGTTTAGAGATTCTCTGCTGACTGGTAGATTGCAAGGAGACTGACGGAAGGCAAATGTGATTCCCATCTTCAAAAAGGGTTCTAGTTCTTGTCCAGTTAACTATAGACCAGAAAGTTTAACATCTATTGTGGGAAAACTATTGGATGGGCTCATAAGGAGACATATACAGCATTGTGTAGCTGAATATGACATTATAAATGATTGCCAGCATGGTTTTACTAAGGACAGAAGTTGGCAGACCAACCTGAGCTGTTTTTATGTGAGTAGAAGTCTGGATAGAGGGGCGGCTGTGGATATAGTGTTTTTAGACTTTGAAAAGGCATTTGACACATAAACACCTATTGGCTAAATTAAAGTCTATTGGGTTAGAAATACTGTAAAAGTGTGTAACTGGATTAAAAACCGCCTACTGGATCGTGCTCAGAAAGTGGAGGTAAATTGTTCCTACTCTTATTGGTCCCCTATAATAAGTGTTGTACCCCAAGGCTCAGTATTGGCTCCTCTTTTATTCAATTTATTTATTAATGATATAGGGGAGAGGAATAATAGCACTATTTCTACTTTTTGCAGATGACACAAAGCTATGTGTTGTAGTGCAATCTATGGAAGATGTTCAAAAAGATGTTCAAAAATTGCAAGAAAACCTGGGTACACCTAGTGTTTTGGCATCCACTTGGCAAATGAGGTTAGTGAAAATAAATATAAAGTTCTGCATCTGGGTACGAATAATCTGCAGGCATCATATGTTCTGGGAGGGGAAACTGGGAGAAGGGTCTGGGCACTCTTGTAGATCATAGATTACACACAGCATGCAATGTCAATCAGCTGCTTCTAGCGCCAGCAGGATATCGACATGGACTCATGGAACAGGGATTTGATATTATCGCTATATAAAAAAATAGTTGCGGCCTCATCGGAATATGCTGTTTAGTTTTGGGCTCTAGTTTATAGAACAAATGTAATAGCTAGAGCTAGAGAGATGAGAAACCAAACTAATAAGGGGAATGGAGCACTTATGGGGACAGGATAAAAGAATTGAACTTATTTAGTCTTGAGAAAAGGCAACTATGGGGAGCCATGATTAATTTATAAAAGTATATACATTTCCCCTACAAAAAGTATGGTGAAAAGTTATTTCATGTAAAACCGCCTCATAAGATACAGGGTCATTCCTTGTGTCTAGAGAAAAAAGGATTTAAATCTCCAGAGGAGAAAAGCTTTCTTCAGCATGAGAACTATATATCTGTGGAATAGCCTGTCTGAGGAGCTGGCCACAGCAGGAACAGTTGAAGGTTTCAAGAAAGGCTTAGATAAATACATAAGACAAAAAAAAAAAAATATTAATACCTATGTAGCCATATAAAATTTTAAATCCAGTCTGATGGAAATTTTGGGAGCAGAAACTAAATGGTTGAACTTGATGGACAGGTCTTTTTTTAACCATACTAATAATGTACCATGTTTCTCCAAAAATAAAACAGGTCTTTTATTTTTTTTTCTCTTCCAAAAAACAGCTAGGACTTATTATCGGGGTAGTGGTTAGTTTTTTCCTTTTCTGTACTTATAGTAGCTTTTTCCTTTTGCACTCATGAACTCAGCCGAGGAGCACAATGTAACCCTTTTCAGGAAATCTGTCATGACAGACTAAATGAGAGCCACTACAATGCAGGTAGCTTAGATCACCAGACCAGGAGTGCAGAGAAACCACCAAGATTTGGAGGAGATGAGTGAAGGAAGTGCCACTGAGCACACTCCAGGGATCTGAGCAGCCCCACAGGTGATACTGCAAGGAAGGGAGCAGCTAGCACAGCACAGTTTCTGAAGCTCCCTGTTGCAGTTTATTCCCCTGATAGTGTTGCACTTGAGAATAGGATGGCCTCCAGTGCACATTGTCCGTTCCTCTGGCGGACATACACAGACTTTTGACATTGTGGATCGTGGAGCCCAGGTGACAGAGAGGAAGGAGATCAGCATCATCATCAAGATGGCAGATCCCTCTCTGCTATATGGGGGATGGCTGCAATGATCAGCGTTCCGGCTGTAACTATGGCTTTTTTTTGTAACAAAGGCTTACTTTTTGTAACTTGTCCTTATTTTTGGAGTAGGGCTTATATTTCAAGTCTGCTTTTAAAACCCTGAAAAACCAAGCTAGGGCTTATTATCGGGGTAGGGCTTATTTTTGAAGAGGTATATAACCTTTTAGCCCATTTACAATATACACTACACTTTTTGCTCTGTGTTTTTATTTTTTCATATTGTCAGCCCCTAATCCATGTTTAACACATATATTGTCTTTGACACTAGAATGTTTATGTCACGTAAGAGGAGGTGCAGTGTGCCCTGACTGCCACACAGCCCACTGTCCTTGCCTACTTGGCATGCTGCCCATGTGGCAGACCCCAACTGGATGACAAGCCCTACGCTACTACGTGCAGGGCCGTCAGGGAAACTTGTAGTCAACAGTCCACGGCGCTAAAGGTCGGGAACGCCAAAGCCAAAAACGGGAACCAGAAGAGAAACGGAGAACAAGCCGAGGGTCAAACACTAGTGGTCATGCGGTACCAAACGGAGGACAAGATCAAGGTCAAGAAACAAGCCGAGGTCAAAAACTAGGAAGAAAATAACAATAAACGCAGGAGAAAAACACAGGGGAACCATTTCTTAGGCAATGCCTGACAGAATGAGCCAGTTTATAAGGTTTTCCTGGACACCGCCCCAGCAGCTGATTGGGGCGGCGTCCGGGCCCTCTGATTGGCCTGAGCGACACACCCCTTGTTGGGAGAGGCTGCAGAGCTGTCACTCCAGAGCTCACAAGCAGCACCTCTCCCTGGGTGTGGACCCAGCTTAGATGGTTTAACCCTTGCTGGGCTTTGCACCATGCAAACGGAAGACTGCCTGACCGAACGTGTTCTGACAGTTTGCTTTAGTATTCGGTCAGTCCCCAATCATATAGACAATAACCCATGTGATCAGATGCTAAAATTGTTCTATTATTTTCACATAAGACATTAGACAATAAGTGATAAAGTTACACATGCTAGTATAGTGCAGGCAGAATTTTTTCAGTCTCTCATTCTTCATCCATTATATTTTGTTTTATTAAACTGTACATTGCTGTACTGAAAATATGCCACATTTCTAAAATTTCAACTTAAACTGTTGAAAACCGAATGTTTTGTAAGACAGCTGGGAAAATAAAATAACAAACAAGAAAATGTCCTATGGTACAATTAAACATTTGCTTATTCTTGATTGTTGCTAAGAGATAATTGCCCATGTGACAATGCTTTCCAAAACATAGATTTCACGGGAAAAAAATTGCCAAACACATTATTTCCTTAACAGTTGCAGTGTTTATAACATCTGCTAAATGTATGATCTACCTGGTTGTGACACTCATCAGTGACTCATTCCATACTGTGTGCAGTGCTCAGCTCCTGGTGCTGCATCTTCTTGACATTTTATTGTGAAAGACAGATAGACAACCACATTTGGGGTAATTGATACCTGGAAGCAGTTTGCCTGAGGCGTTCTAGCATGCACCATAGGAATCAGACAGCTGCATTATTTTTTTATCCACCTCAAATCTAGTAAAAGTTCCTGCCTCTGTATTTATGAAATACATTTTCTGTGTTAGTCTTTAATAACTGAAGCAACATAAATTTTAAGGTCCAGCAAATGTTGTTTGGAAAATGTTGGATCAAATGTTGGTTGCAAAATTCATAATTGTTTTAGTGTTTTATGAGGCAGCTGTTTTAAAAGCTGGCAACATAGTCATTGTGAGGCAGCAGATGTGGTATCTCAAAATCATTGGTCTTCGAGCCAATCATCAATGAGTCACCTGACTTTTGCTATAGGTACAGCACTGTGCTCTCCAATGGGGACAAAATTAGGTTTTTCTAAAAGAAATTGCAGAAATGAAACCCAAAATTTTTCTTTCAAAATTTGCTTTTCACAGGTTCAAGTATCCTCCAGACCCATGTTAGTCATAAGGAACTGTCTGAAAATGTACATTTATTCACTAAGAAATTAGAATATAGAAAAAAAATGATCTTAAAAGCCCCTACCAATCCTTTTTGCTATTGTCCTCCCTTATTATATAAACTTGAACATTGTTGGGATATACACTTTAAAATTAATCAATAAACAAATGGACAAAACAACATTAGTTTTTGTTGTAATTTATTTGTATCTACTGTAAAACAGGCCAATAACTAGTATAAAACCACATATTTAAGTGAACACTTGTGCTCAAACTGAGAGAATGAAAACTGTATAGGCAACCCTTATAGTGTACAATACCAAACATCTCATGTATATAAACTGTTTCCAAGATGTCTAACATTTTAAACTCTAGGACTCAGGGCAAAATGATAAATGAGAAAAGTAAAAATAATGAGAGGGGCACGCCAGAAACTACCACCCAAACACAAAAAAATTTTGATACAAATGTCTCTAGAAAAAAAATGGAGACTCATTCTTTGTAAAGTAAAACAGATTCTCTCCACCACCAGAACTTCTGTCATCTGAAAACATATATATTGACATACATAAAGATGATGTAACCAGGAAAGATAGAAATGATTTACCAGTCTTGTGCACATTTATCAATATTTTTGTTTTCAGTTTCAACATCAAATGCAGATGAAGAAAGTTAAACTTAACAGATATTGTACTATGATGTTACAACACAGAATGTTAGCTCAACTTTTTCAATGTTTTTCAAAGGCTTTTGATTTAAGATGAGATGGATTACAGTTAAGTTGAAAAGAATTTTGTAATACAACAATAACAAAAGACTCAACAACCGCTAGAGCAAGTGCTGAAGTCCTCATTGCTACATGTTGCAGACTCTAGGTCTGTCTACCATTTTTTTAAGTAAAGACGAGAATTTATGCAGAAATTGGAAAGAAAGGGGGAAAGGGGTACAGAATTTATCACCCTTTTTTTGATTATTCTTTTTTAAAATCACCTTTTTTACCATACCTCTGTTGCGATTTTCTTGCTGTCATTTTCCTACTATCAACCATCCATCTCCCCTAGAGTTTTTTTTTTACTCAGCTCCTCCCTCCTTCCCTTACCATCCCAAAATCTTCACTCTTACTTTAACTATCCCAAGCCACCCTCTTTAATGGTAAAACACAAACGTCGCTCATGTATGTCACTGAACCATCTGCTGTTACTTTTTTTGCTCCTACTTCTCGCTGTAGGGGACCCTGGCCCCCCTTCCCCTTTTTGGAACCCCTTCCTTTTCTTTCCCCCCACGAAACCCTGTAATCTACTATTTGTGTAAGTCTTTTCTGCCCCTTTTTAAAAGTGCGTTGTAAATCCTGTTTATCTGTAATAAAAAAAACTTCTGTTCCTCTCTAATACCCTCAATCTGCTAGATCTCACAGAAACATGGATTCAATAATCTGACACAGCTTAACCTGCTTCTCTCACCTGTGGAGACCTAACTTCACCCACATCCCCAGACCTGAGAATAGGAAAGTGGGGGTCAATAGGTCTTTCTAACATTTTTCCCTCTTTATTCAAAAATAAATCTCATAAAACTGAACTTTGTCTTCTCATTACTACCACCCACCCAGTATTTCTATTCTGTGGTGGTTCCCCTTAACTACTAGGCAGCAGCCCGTACTTGCTGTTTTTTGTTTCTGGTTTTTTTTTCCTCCCTTATTCAATCCCTTGCCCCTTCTTTTCCCCCTGCCCTCAAGAACATTCGATTCCGCCTTTTCTCACTTGGGGAAAAACCAAACCCTTTTTGTTGCCTTTCTCTTCTTTTACATATAATCCTTGTTTTTGGTCTCCCTCTCTGTAAGCTCTACTGTTTCCAGTCTGTCTGAAATGCAGCAGCCAGGCTCATAAAGATCTGATACAATTTCCCCATGTGTATATAGAAGAAAGCATAAATAGAAAAAGAAATCCCTAAATCAATAATTATTATTATTATTATTATTTATTTTTATTTTTGCCTTGGTTCCCAGAGGCTGTACATTTTTCTACATAAATAGGAAAAACAAGTACAAAGGTACAAATTAATAACAAACAAATGGTCAGAAGGAAGGGGGTCCCTGCCCGGAGGGTTACACTCTAAAAAAAGGGGGGAAAGAAAAAGGGTGAGGGCAACATTTTTGGGGCCTGTGTACGGGTGGGGGGTTTTTGTTGGTTTGGCAACCCTGAAGAGAGGGGTTTTCAGGTTTTTTTGAGGGGTGGAGGGGGGGGAGACTGAGGGGGGGGAGTGATTCCAGAGTTGTGAAGCGGGGGAAATTCGGGAGACGGTTTGTAGGAGTGAAAGGGGGGCAGAGAAAAGGTCCTGTAAAAGGGGGAAATTTGCTGGGGGGAATTTTGGGGTTTTAAGGCCAGATATGTATGGGGGAGAATGGTTTATGTAAGTTTTGTGGGTAAATTAAAACTTAACGATTGGGTGGGCAAGGGAAGCCAAAAGGGATTCAAGGGGAGACAGAGAGTATCGGGGGAAATGAATCAGCCCAAGAGTTAAGGATGGTTTTGGGGGGTGCGAGAGTGCTAAAAAGGGGGCCACAGGAAGGATTTCATTGTTAGGCGTAAATGACGAGGCATGGACCCATTTTTGTTTTTCGAAGTTAAGGAATGAGGGATAGGGGAATTTATTTTTCAGGGGGAGGGGCAGGGGGTGGGGGGTTTCGTTGGGGTTTGAAGGACAATTTGGGTAAAGGGGGTTTATCCCGGGGGTGGGGATTGTGGGGGGTGAGAGGGTAGCCTTTGACTTGATAAAGATAGGTGGGGGAGAGTTTGGGATGGTGGGGAAAATGATGAATTAAGTTTTCTCCAGTTTAGCTTCAGGAGACGGGGGGAAGAAGGGGATATGGACGAAAGACAGTCAGGATCGGGGAAGTAAGGGGGAATTTTGGGGCCGGGAGATTAGATTGGGTATCTCCATAAGAGGGATTGAAAGCCATCAATCTTTTAGTTGGGCCCCGAAAGATGTTATAGAAAAGAGAGGGGGCCCGGGACAACCCCTGGGGGACACAACAATGGGGAAGGGGGGAGGGGAGCGTGAGTGAGAGACGCTTTTTCCGATCAGTGATGGGAGGATATCCGGGAAAGGGGCTAAGCCCGTGATGCCGAGGGGGGAAGGATTTGTATAAAAGTGGTCGACAGTGTCAAAGGCGGGGGAAGGTCTGGGGGAAAAAGCACAGAGTAGGGCGTGAGCTTTGGCATTTAGGTGTTTGATTTTTGGGTTAGGGGGTTTCGAGGTGTTGGTCGGGAACCCAATTTTCAGGGGGTAAAGGGGATTGGGGGATAGATAAGGACTTTGAAGATAGACGTGCTTCAAGGAGCTTAGAGGGAAGGGAAGCAGGGAATGGGGCGATAGTTGGGAAAGAAAAGAGGGTCAAGAAGGGTTTTTAAGGGTGGGGGTGATGGGCCCATGTTTAAAGGGGGAAGGGAAAATGCCCAAAGGGTTTAAAGATAGGTTTAAGATGGGCAAGGGGTGGGGGACACCTAAGGTCAGGGGGGAAAAATGCAGTGGGCAAATTAAGGGATGGGTTGGTTTTGGACAGCAGATGGGGAGTGTCATGGTACAGTAAGAAAAGTTTGGGGGGTAGTGATAACGGGGGGAAATTGGGGTTGGGGGGCACTGCAGGGATAGAACAAAAGGGGGGGGATGCAGGGGGGAAATTTGTCTATGAGAGATCTTTTTTAGGAAAAGGGGTGGGGAAGTCTTCTGAGAGGAAGATGGGGGGGGGTTGGTGGACGGAGGAACATTGAAGGGGTTTTAACTTGTCTGGGGTTGTAGCGGAGGGTAGGGGGGTGAAGTAAACCTGTTGGCTATGCAATGCAGATTTTAAAAATTTTGCATGATTTTTGTTTTGAATCAGAGGGAGCGGGTTTTTTCTTCCGTCGTTAGCAACTTAAAGCTCGCCTAAAATTGTTTGGGGGGGTCTGTTCCAGGTTTTCTTTGATTTGCGGGGTTTTGTTATTATGGAGGGGGGCGCATCAAATGGGGGTGATTGTGTGTTGGAAAAATGGTGGTGGTTGGGCCAAATGAATGAGGGAGAGAAGGAAGGAAAGAATCAAGAGATGCAGGGGGAAGGGGTTTTTTCAGGGGTTTCTCGGGGGATAAAAGATTGGGGAAGGGGCGGGGGGGTGGAATTGGTGGGGGGTGAGCAGATTGTGGGCAAGTGGGGAAAGGAGAGATTGAGGTTTAATGGGACAGAGGGGGGGTAAAAAGGTCCCGTTTGTCCTCCTTATGGGGGCTCCCGAGGTCCATTGGGTGGGCCAAAAAAGGGGATAAAAGCTTTTTGATGGACGGGGGGGGGGGGGGGTCATTGGGGTGTTAAAACTCCATAAAATATGGGGTGCTGGAAAAAAGGAAGGAGCCGGGAAACAAAATGGTCAAGGGGGGCGGGGGGCAGGGTGGGGACGATAAAAAAACCCCTTGAGGTTGGTCTAATATGGATGGATCATTCGAAGGGGGGGGGTAAAGGGAAAATAGTGGGGAATGGGGGGGCAAAAGACATACTAAAAGAACCGACACCCCCTTTTTTTCCACGGGGGTGTGGGAAATGAAGCCCGCCTAAAAGGGGAGCAGGGGGGGCTTGTGTCCGAGGGTGTCCCATTTTAGGTTTTTGTTTCCAAAGGAAGGTAGGTTGCGGGGGTAAGAGGGCATGATGAAGGGAAGCTTTTGGGCCCACGATTGGCATTCCCCGAGGCTCTACATGGGGATAGGGGGTAAAAGGGGGAGGAATGGGCTTGAGTTTTTAAGGGGTTATGGGGGTTTTTTTTTTTTGGCCGTAGGGGGAGGGGAAATAAAAAGGGGGGTGCCTGAGGGGGGCCCGGGTTGGGGAAAAATTCCCCCGCAGCAAGGGAACAGGGGGATGGAGAATTGTGTGTGGGGTAAACAAAAGGGGTTGTGTAGGTTTTGTAAGAGGGTTTTTAAAGCTTGAAAGAGGGGGGAAGAAGAGGCATGTGAGGGTGGTAACGGGGGGATATGGAAGGTTTGCCCAGGGGGGGGTAGGGGGGCAAGGAATTTAAGGGAAAAGGGGGGTGGTGTGTGTGGGATAGAAGTGCATTTTGGGGGGGGTAGATATAAAGCAGACAACTCAAAGGGGTTTCCTTTAATCATTCCCGGGGCATTCTCTTCAATTCTGGGTTAATTTGAATCCACTTATGGGAAATTTCTAATGGGATTTCATCATGACCATCAAAACCGACCTAACATTGCACTTATATAGTCAAACTATCTTTAAAACAGATACCAATGAAACAAAAGTGGGAGGGTGGGGGATGTTATGACAGAAAGGGGAAATTTCAATGGGAAAAAAAAAGGGCAGGGGCCTATTTTCATAGGGGGATGGACAAATTATTAAGCACAAAATTCATTCCATTACATATAAACATAAAAATCAAATGGAGGTCACCTGGGGGCTGTATCCCAAAAAACAGAAACAATGGGGGATGGGAGGGTCTCACAAAAAACAACACAAAAACAAAGGGGATCGCCTGGGGGCTGTAGTCCCACAAAACATTCAAGGGAATGGGGGAGGGATGGAGGCCACAGGGAGAAAATACACAAAAACAAAAGGGGTTTCCCCCGGGGGTGTATCCACCAAAAATTTAGAAACATTGGGGGGAGGGGGGGGGGCCACAGTGAAAAATCAAAAATAAAAAGGGGGACGCCCGGGGGCTGTAGTCCCCAAACATTTGACCAAGGGGGGATGGAGTGGGGGTCACATGGGGAAAAATACCTGTAATTGACAGAAGAAGAGATCAGGGGAAATTTGCTTTGAGGTTCCCTTTCATCCATAAGAAATTTGGGAAATTTGAATCACACTTTGAATTTCACTTAATGGTATTGCATATTTATTGCATCACTGACCAGGTCAACACTGACCTTAAATGTGCACTTTTAAAATCAACTATCTTTAAATCAATACCCAGGGGTAAACAAAAGGGAGGGGTGGAGGATGTTACTGACAAAAGGGGAAATTTCAAATGAAAAAATGGGGATGGGGCCTTTTTGTCACAGTTAGGAATGAGACAAAGTTATTATAACACAAAATTTTCCATTACATATAAAATACACAAAACAAATGGGGGTCGCCTGGGGCTGTATCCCACAAACATTCAGACGAAA
Source organism: Phyllomedusa bahiana (assembly GCA_025379985.1). Taxonomy (NCBI): domain Eukaryota; kingdom Metazoa; phylum Chordata; class Amphibia; order Anura; family Hylidae; genus Phyllomedusa; species Phyllomedusa bahiana. Next base: position 2,087 of record JAODAL010065044.1, on the reverse strand, counting down.
AGGGAGGATGGGAGTGGTGGGTCCAGGGGGAAAAAATACAAAATACAAATGGGGGCGCCCTTTTGGGTGCTGAGACCCCACCAAAAATTCAACAGCAAATGGGGATGGGGTGGTGGGTCAAGGGAGAAAAATCACAATACAAATGGAGGGATGCCGGGTGCTGGTTCCCCCAAACATTCAGGACAAAAGGGAAAGGGGGGTGGGGGCTCACAGGGAAAACATACCCGTAATTGACAGAGAAGAGAGGTCAGGGGGAATTTGCTTAGAGGGGTTTCCCTTCATCCCTAATGAACATTGGTATAATTTTTGAAGTCCACTTTGGGAAATTGCATTAATGGTTTATTGCTTATGGATTGCACCTGACTAAGGATTTGGGGGGGCTGGACCACAGCAAGCGGTGATATAAGCCATGTCAGGATTAAAAGGAGCCCCCCTTCACTAAGCCTGCCCTGTTTGGTTTGTATGGCAACATCCCAATTGTACCTGATTTTAATTCTTTCGTGGTAGCCGGGGGGAAATGGGTCCAAAAACGAGAGACAAAGCGTAGGGCCCAAAATGGGCACACAACAGGACAAATTTAAAAATATTGGACAAAGGGGTTTAATACATAGAATGTAAAAAACACAGAACTCTCGCAAAACAACATCAACAAGCTGGCAAGGAAAACAGGAAGAGGCAAACAAGATATAGGGATAGCACCCGGTGATTAACCAATTACTGGCACGCTGCCCTTTAAATTTCACAAAAGCGGCGCACGTATGTCCAATGGAGTATGTACGTGCGTTTTGGCACACAGCATAGGACCACAGCAAAGCAGGAGCACGGAGAGGTGAGTACCTGCAGTTTGGGGGCAGGGGAAGTATGAGCATGTCCACAACTTATGACATCGATGAGCTACCCATGTTATGTCTAATAATTAAATAAAACTTTCAAAGACCTACAATAGTATACAAAATTACAAATGAAACATGGAAGACCATTTACTTGTATCCTAAGTGACCCCTAAAGATATAAAAATAAAAGCACAAAACCTATATCCCTTTTTGGGAAACCCATCATAAAAAATTAAAGAAAGCCCCCAAGGGTAGGAAAAAACAAAGGGACTATTTCTTTAAAAATTTAGAGATGAGCGAATTTTCCTCAAAAAATAATTTCGTACCGAGTAATTCACGACGAATAGTGTTAAAAAAAAGCTATTTCCTGGCTGCGGACAGCCTCTATGGTGTTGTAGAACATTGTGCCATGCTCAAATATGCATAGGGAGCGTGGTTTGGTATTGAATCAATGCTGTGTTTTAGTATGGAATGCGTGACAGCCCCCACTTTAGAATGATTACACTTCACTTATCCCGGGGAGTTATAGGGGAAGCGACAAAAACTGAATGGGGAAACAGCCTGACAAGGGGAATGGGCCCGCTAGAAAGAACTGGCTGAGGGCCAAAACCAGGTTTGTGTATTTCAGCCCTACATAATCTCAAGTCCGTTCCCTTGGGATATTGCTATCGTGGCAAAAATGATTTTTTAATTATTTTTGGTAATTCTGTTAAATGTGTACATGTAACCCTCCCCCACGAAAGGTGGAAGGGTGTCGGCAGAAATTTTGCATTGACATCACTGATCATTTTGACCTTCCTTTGATCCCTCAGTGTCTGCTTTCAATCGGTCAATAATCCATCAGTATTGGTAAAGACAAAGACAAACAGGAGGTGATCCAAAACAGAGATGATGGGTAAAAGGGTTTTTGCATGTCTTCTGGTTTTGATCCACTCCCCGCTTTTGGTACCCCAATTATCAGACAATCCCTTTGCAAACAAAGGACAGAATACTGGCCTTACGGCTTCAATCAGTTGTGTTTGTCCTTTCACCCTTCTGCAGATTAAAAGAAGGAGTAATAAAAAATAAAAGAATATCTTTATTTCTTAGCCCCAACATATTCCCCAGCACTTTACAAATTTAAAGGGTAAAAATACGTCATTACACATTAAAAGTATTACAAATGAGACACAAGGTTGAGGGCCCCTGCTCGTGGAGCCTTACAAACTATTAGGGTGTATGGGTGAAAAAAAACGGTAAGAAAAAGCCAAGTTT
>JAODAL010065043.1:0-18418 GCA_025379985.1 Phyllomedusa bahiana | reverse complement strand
GTTTTAACTGGGCTCGGCAACTAAATCATCCTCTTATTTTTTAACAGCCTTCTGCCCCGAACGCTTTTTGTCATAAAAAGGGTCTTCAGACAAGGGATTAACCACGTGGTGGGAAACCGAGTTGCATTTGGGTTTGCTTCATGTTGGAGGGATGTGATGAGTGATGATGACATTTGTGGCCGTGACTGCGGGACGGGAGGTAAACTGCTAGATCAGGTTGCATTAACCACTGAAGGACAATTGGCGACGATGTTCGTTATTTAGATTCACGGGGCCTGCCCCAGCGTTAAAGGGCCTGACGGCCCTCAATGCGATCCGCGGGGGGAAGCGTTGTTGTCGCCAGCCGGGAAAGGGAGCCCTTCTCTCGTACCCTCCTCCATGTGCTCCCCCCTCTTTGCTCGTTTCCCCCCTGCCTTTCGCCCCTGTTCAAAATAAAAAAAATTTGAAAAGGGTATGGAATAGTTTTAAATTCTTTATTAAAAGACGGCAAATCACGCTTTTCTCAAACCCCTTAATCAAAAAAAAAATTGCTGGATTCAAATTTAATTGAAAGGGGGTTTCTATCAACAATCGGGACTGGCAAAAGTCCAAAAAACATATCTGTTATTTTTTGGTATAATAAACGGTATTTTTTGCACCTTTAAATTCACCTGTGGTGAATATGAATTGTGTTTTAAGTTTTACGTAGATGCTGCGTCAATAAACAATGCGGGGTGTGCAAAAGAAAAAAACCGTAACTGTTATGTTTTGGGTTAATAAAGGTATTTTTGCCCCTTTCAATTCACCTGTGGTGAATTGAATTGCTTTTTTAAGATTTACGTAGATGCGCGTCAATGAACAAGTGGGTGCGAAAAGTCAAAAAAACAAAATGTTTTTTTTGTTAATAAACGGTATTTTTTGCACCTTTCAATTCACCTGGGGTGAATATAAAATTTGCTGTTTTAAGATTTACGTAGAGCTCGTAAATGAACAATGTGGGTGCGCAAAGTCAAAAAACACGAAACTTTATGTTTTGTATAATAAACGATATTTTTGCCCCCTTTAAATTCATGTGGTGAATATAGAATTGCTTTTTAAAAGATTTTACGTAGATGCTGCGTCAATGAACAATGGGGGTGTGCAAAAGTCAAAAAACACGAAACTGTTATGTTTTGAAAATACACGGTTTTTTTGCCCTTAAATTCCCCTGTGGTAAATATAGAATTGCTGTTTTAAGATTTACGTAGATGCTGCGTCAATGAACAAGCTGGGTGTGCAAAAGTCAAAAAACACGTAATGTTATGTTTTGATATAATACCGGTATTTTTTAAACCTTTCAATTCCCCGTGGTGAATTAAAATTGCTTTTTTAAAGATTTACGTAGATGCTGCGTCAATGAACAAGCGGGGTCGCAAAAGTAAAAAAACAAAAACTGTTATGTTTTGGTATTAAACGATTTTTTTGCCCCTTTCAATTCACCTGTGGTGAATATGAATTCTGTTTTAAGTTTAGTAATGCTGGTAAATGAACAGTTGGGTGGCAATAGTCAAAAAAACTAACTGTTAGTTTTGATATATAAACGATATTTTTTGCACCTTTCAATTCAATGGGTGAATATAGAATTGCTGTTTTAAGATTTACGAGATGCTGGGGGTCAAGAACAATGGGGGTGGCAAAAGTCAAAAAAACCGTATGTGTTTTTTCGTACGATACACGGTTTTTTGGCAACAAAACGTGTGCTACAAGATTGCTGGATTGTAATTTAACGAAAAGGGGGAAATTAAAAACGTCACAGGTGTAAGGGGAAAAATTGAAAATGAAACCTATTGAAATGTATACTGTAAAAAAAGGGGGATTTTGCAGCTAAAAAAGAGACCTGATTTACAGAAAATGGTACCCAATTTAAAATTTCAGGCTGCCCAAATTCCAGGAAATTTTTCAATAACAAACTGTTAATAAAAAAGTTTTTCCCTACAATGTCTAAACAAATTCTTGGTGAAATTTTCAGTGTTCTTTATTAGAGCTTGTCTGTGTTCCCCCGGGGCCCCCCCCCCCCCCCCCTCCCTCCCCCGTGAATTTTCAGCGGTAGATGGCTTTTTTAAAAATTTTTAGAACTACATAAAATCTTCAAAACTCTAATCTAACTAAATTTGGGGGATCACAGCTAATATAAGGTTTCTCTGTGCAGAAATGACTAATTTTACTAGCTGTTTGGCCCCCAGGCAGAGCGCAGGTCCTATCCCTTGAGACGCTGAGAGAAGGGCTGAAAAAAAGGAAAAAGCTGTTCTAGTAAAACGAGGTAGTGATTTTTCCAGCCAATCGAACCCTAACATCCCAGTCATGACTTGCACACACATTCACCCCGCTCATTCGTAATCTGTTTTTCTGGCCGCCAAAAATTACAGGAAGTGCCGAAAAAGGGGCGACTTATGATGAGCACAGATTTTAACTTTAATTACGCTGATCTGGAAATTTCGACCCATAAAACCCTTTCCGATTTTAACTTTTTTATAAAAAAAGCTAAAAACTACCCTTTTTAAGTTTAATGGTGAATAGTACGAGGGGCGCCCAGTCGAATTGTCCGTATGGGGTCAAGGGGGAGGTTGAATCCCCCCAAAACAAGATAACGCCCCCGGCCCGTGATGCAACTCTCCCGGGCCTTCAAAAGGAAGGCGACCCGCCCCGAATTTGGACGTAAACATTAACAATTGTAAAATAAAGCCCATTAATGTTAAGGACTAAGATGGGGTACTGGCCCCCCGCGTCAGCTATGCATTCTACAACCCGAGGGGCTGAGATTTGTGTGGCAATTGCACCCTCTATTTTAGAATAAGGAAAATTTAGCAAAATGCCACGGGGGAAAATATCTATTTTTAAATTTAAAGGGGCAGGGCCCCAGTTTTAAAATGCGTCTCCTAAAAAGACTATATGGTTTTTTTTTGTAGGAAATTTGGTAGAGACCTGAGACGTTTCCAGGAGTTTTAAAGGCCCTTTGGGCGTTGAAGGATCCCAATTAAGGTCTCCCATTGCGTCTAAAAGCTGACATCCCCCCCGTGCCACTCCAGCTCCAGGGGGGTCAGGTGTGGAAGGAAAAAGGGAAAAGAAGAAAAAACGGCAGGAGAAAGGTGGAAAAGACAAACCGGGAAGAAAAAAGAACATAAAACTCCCAAACAAAAAAAAAATTTTCTAAAGAACCAGGGAGCCAAAAAGCCCACTGTGGGGCCCAAAAAGGGAATTTCCCAAAACCATTTGGGGAAAGCATATGACAGGCCTACCATAGAAGCCCCTCCAAAAGTAATGAACAAAACTGATGAAAAGAATCCAAAAACATTGCGAAAATGCAAAAACACAAATATATCCTGCAATATAACATTTAAAAAGGGCTCACTTGCTCCCAAATAGGGCCTGCTAAGTGAAAACAACTTGATAGCTTTCCTCCTAAAGGATAAGAGGAGAGGGGAAGGGTAAAGGGAACCCTTACAAAACCTATATGGCTGACAAGCTAAACCGTAAGGCAAAAACGTTAGAGAACACATCATGCAGGTCTTCAGATACCGCAGCCAAAGGGGGAAGAGGGGCCCCTTCCCTATAGGTAGTCTTCATGTGTGGAAACCCCGGGGGGGGGTCCCCCCCGGGGTGCAGACCCCCAGCATCCATTAATCAGGACGGCGCCCCGGGCAGCACCCCTCCATCCTCCCCCCCACGGACATAGAGGGCCAATCGGACAGGGTGACATCAGGGAGTTGCAAGTCCCGCAGAAACATTGGCAGGTCCTCAGGGGAACGCAGAGTGTAGGTGCATTCGTCACGGCGGACGATAAGAGCAAAAGGGTAACCCCATCTATAGGGAATGTTCCTCTCCTTCAGAGCACCGAGGATGGGTTTCAGCATCGCCCGCTGCGCCAACGTGTGGCGGGACAAGTCCGGGAATATCTGCAATGGATGGCCCTGGTATGCCAAGGATTGACGGGATCGAGCCTTCGGAAGAATCTCCTCCTTAAGAACATAGAAGTGGACCCGGCATACTACATCTCTTGGGCGTTGAGAGTCCTTACTAGGAGGACGCAAGGTCCTATGGACTCGATCTAGCTCTATGTAGGTTTTCGGCTCATGGTCCAGGATAGTATTGAAGACCTGTGATATAGTAGAATAGAGATCTGAAGCAGACACCGACGATGGGAGGCCCTGGATCCGAAGATTATTCCTCCTCCCTCTGTTCTCCACATCATCAAGGTGTTGTTGAAGGGCAAACAATTGAGAGGAATGTTGTTGCACCACTCCCTGCAAGGCGGTGAGCGAAGTGGAAGAGGAGTCCTGAGCCTGCTGGAGAGTGTCCACCCTGGTGGTCACCGCTGATAGGTCAGTACGAACTTGAGCAAGTTCCTTCCTATACTCATCCAGGAGCCGTTTTGTCATAGAAGAAATGTCCTGTCTGGTGGGGAGGTCCTGTGTAAGACGCTGGAGTTCTGCCAGGGTTATCGGCTGGCTAGCCGCAGCAGATGGGCCCATCGCAGCCCCGGGGCCTGGGTCAGGGGCGGAGCCTGAGAATGGGGCATGAGGCCCTTGCGATGGAGAGCCTGGAATGGAAGTAGGGGCCCACGGGCTAGAGTGCGGGCTATTGCACCCCTGCGAGGGAGAGGCCGCCGGGAGGACCGCATGTGGAGAGTGGGTGGGCATGGAGGCGGCCTGCACAGGCGACAAAGATGAGCGACCTCCCACAGCACCCTCAGCATTGGTTCGGCTACAGTCGCCCCCCCAAGATGATCCCGTGGACCATGGGAGTGAATGAGGGCCATGACCCCTGTCAGGGGCAGTATGGGGGCCACCTGAGGTACAGGATGCAGGAGATGCCCAATTCAAGTGTCCCCTCTGTGCCCTTAACGGTGTAGCTGTGCCTCCAGAGGCTCCTGTAGTCAGGGAGCCAGCCTCCATATTAAGTGGGGAGTCCAGGGTTGGGAGTCCGCCCAATGGGAGATCCAGAGAGAGTCAGGGCCCTAGGGAGAGGTGCCCCAGAGTAATCAGTCAGCGGCCCAGAGGTTTCCCCCCTCACGCAGGCAGATGGGGGAGAACTGAGGTAGGACTCACGGTCTGGATGGCCATCTATAGGATGGATGCAGGATTCCTCCTGCAACCGGGAGTCCGCAAGGCCTGGGGCGTCCCTCCGCTCCCCTTAACGCTCCGTGCGCGGCGCAGGGCTGTGACTCATCGGCAGAGGTGCAGGCACAGCCGTGGCAGTCAGCGGAGCCGGCTGTGTATCCGGAGCGGTGTGCGGCGGCGGACCGGTCTTCGACCTCGCACCACGAGAGGCCGCGGCAGCCGATGGAGACGGACGCACGTCCCGCGGGTCTGGGCAGACGGAGGAAAAGGCCGCAACCGGCGCCATGATGCCGCGAGCGGCGCGGCCGGCATCCAGGCAGTCCAGGGCCTCAGGTAGGAGCTCGGAGAGCTGCGCCCCTCTTCTCCTACGGGCTGAGCGGGTGGATGGAGTCTCTGCAGGGATCAACGCAGCCCGGCGGGTGCCTTAGGCAGCGGTGTCCGGTCGGCCATCTTGAGGCCCACCCGCCATCGGGGCCTCAGGAGGCATAAGGGCCGCATAACGGCCAAAATACTGGCTAATGTCCCCCTGGACAGGTGCAGGATCAGCAGAGGGGCCGGTTTTGTTTTTCTTGGAAGATTTGCCCATATTGGACAGGCGGATGGCAGCGGATTCTCAGTGCAGATCCAGGGAGCTCAGAGCAGAGCGTCTTCACGCGGCCATGGCAAACCACGCCCCCCCCAAGGTTTTCATCTTAATGAGGCTCCTCAACATCAATGGTGGTGGTCGCATGGTGGCACAGTCCCTTGTGTGCTCTGAAGTTGAACACTTGCTTTCCCTCCCCAGCCCTTTTCTTGTTGTGTTCCTTTACATGGGTCCAAGCAGCTGTCCTAGATGGAACTGGGGCTGGGTAGAAGTTGGTAGATCAGCTTCTTATTGGCTATTAGAGATCTGCAGTGGGAATTTGAAGGAATATAAGATGCTGACAGGGAGGTCCCATGGGTCCAGCAGGGACCAAAAAATTAGGAGCTTCATCTAAGGGCATACAGCACCAAAAAAGCATAAGCCTATGTGCCCCTCTGACCTCACTTATGAAAACTTTTTGTTTGGGCATTTGTTTTGTATTTTCTTAAAGGGGTTTTGCCAAGAAGAAAGATCATTAACTAATCAGGATGTTACTCCCCTCTTGAGGAGTGGAAAAAAAAAGGGAGTGTTGTGTTTCGTTCTGAAAAAAAAAACAGCAAGTAACCTCCTCTGTAATTGTCATTGCACAACCTCCCATGCACGCTTCTGATATTCAGTCTCTGTAGTTGAGTAAACATTGTTTGGCTAATCCACAGAGGAGAACTGTATTGTGCACAGGACCGGAGAAGATAAGCAGCGTTCTTTCATTTGTTCACAAACTGATGCAGGGGGTGGGGGTAGGGCTGAGCAGGGATCCAGGGAGCATCTGCATGTTTACTCAGATAATTACATTTCAACCAGTGGATTCTCTATACAAAAGAGACCACAGGATCTTTTACTTCCCCAGTCACTTCAAAGCTTCGTTCCCTTATTCACCATCAATCAGCACTCAGATAAGAAGTGCAAACAATGCAAGCGCTGCCAGATCAGCTCCTGTCAGCTCCTGGTCATAGCTAATGTAAACTGTCAGGAAACTAAGAGCATGTAAGGAAGGCTGTAGATCTCACAGGCTTCACTTTTTTAATGACATATATTTAGAAAAGTGATTAAATACACATTTTGGAGGATCCCACATTCAACATTAGATCGGGCAAAAAACCCTTTCTTTAATAAATTCCCTTCTTTTAACTGGACCGGTGCCAATCATCTTTATCCATTCTTCGTGTATCTCTGATTAGTGTTGAGCGATTTTTATCGACAAAGTTGAAATCGGCAAGGTTTTTATGGTGATCGAAATTTCCAGATCATGCGATAATTATGGTTAAATAGCTGTGCATCATCTATTAGATCGCGCCTTTTTCGGCGCTTCCTGTAATTTTGGCCGGCCAGGGCGCAAATCAGATTTACAGAATAGAGCAGGGTGAGATGTGTGTGCAACGTCCATGGGACTGGGATGTGTATGGTTGCGATTGGCTGGAAAAATTCACATGACCTCGGTTTTACATAGAACATAGTTTCATTAGTTTCAGCCTATGTTTCTCCAGAGTCTCTATAGGGATAGGACTGCGTTCTGCTGTGGCCAAACAGCTCAGCGAATTAGTCTATTTCTGCACAGAGAAACCTTTACTATTAGCAGTTGATCCTTCCCAATTTAGTTACATTAGGGATTTGAAACATTTTATGTAGTTAGCTAGAGAATTTTAAAGCAGATCTACCACTGTAACTTTCAGGGCGGTGGGCCCGGGGGGGGGGGCCCCCGCGGGCGCGAAACACAAACAAGCTCTATCTTTCAAAGAACACTGATATAAAGTTCACCAAGGAATTAGTGAAGGACATCTGTAGTGGAATATCTTTATTATTAACAGTTTGTATTGAAATATTTCCTGGTATTGGGCCAGCCTGAACTTATATTGGGATAATCATCATTTTAGTAACTGCAGCTCTATTTGTTAGCTGCCAAAACTCACTTTTTATTATCAGTATAACATTTCAGATAGGTGTTCATTTTTAACACATTACAACCTGTGACTGTTGATATATCAACCTTTGCACTTAAATTACAAAACCCAGCAATCTTGTAGTCAGCCTACAGGTTGTTTGTTGCCAAAAATACCGTATATCTACGAAAAATACAGTTACGTGTTTTGACTTTTTGCGCACCCAGCTCTGTTCATTGACGCACCAGCATTCTACGGTAAAATCTTTAAAGAAAACAGCAGATTCTATATTCACACAGGGTGAATTGAAAGGTGCAAAAAATTACCGTTTATTATATCTCAAAACATAACAGTTACGTGTTTTTTGACTTTTGCGCATCAGCACTGTTCAATTGAAGCAGCATCTACGTAAATCTTAAAACAGCAATTCTATATTCACCAATAGGCGGTGATTGAAACGGTGCAAAAAATACAGTTTATTATATCAAAACAAAACGAGTTGCGTTTTTTTGTTTTTTGACTTTTGCGCACCCAGCACTGTTCATTGACGCGAGCAATCTACGTTAAATCCTATAAAACAGCAATTCTATATCACCACAGGTGAATAGAACAGGTGCAAAAGTAAGTTTATTATTATCAAAAATAACATTTACGTGTTTTTTTTGACTTGTTGCTGCACTCCGCACTGTTCATTGACGCAAAGCATTACGTAAATCTTATACAGCATTCTATATTACCACAGTGTGAATTGAAAGGTGCAAAAAATACAGTCTTCTTATATCAAAACATAACAGTTACGTGTTTTTTTGAACTTTTGCGCACCCAGCACTGTTCATTGACGCAGCATCTACGTAAATCTTAAAACAGCAATTCTATATTCACCACAGGTGAATTGAAAGGTGCAAAAAATACGTTTATTATATCAAAACATAACAGTTACGTGTTTTTTGACTTTTGCGCACCAGCACTGTTCATTGACGCAGCATCTACGTAAATCTTAAAACAGCAATTCTATATTCACCCACAGGTGAATTGAAAGGTGCAAAAAATACAGTTTATTATATCAAAACATAACAGTTACGTGTTTTTTGACTTTTGCGCCCTCAGCACTGTTCATTGACGCAGCATCTACGTAAATCTTAAAACAGCAATTCTATATTCACCACAGGTGAATTGAAAGGTGCAAAAAATACAGTTTATTATATCAAAACATAACAGTTACGTGTTTTTTGACTTTTGCGCACCCAGCACTGTTCATTGACGCAGCATCTACGTAAATCTTAAAACAGCAATTCTATATTCACCACAGGTGAATTGAAAGGTGCAAAAAATCCCAGTTTATTATATCAAAACATAACAGTTACGTGTTTTTTGACTTTTGCGCACCAGCACTGTTCATTGACGCACCATCTACGTAAATCTTAAAACAGCAATTCTATATTCACCACAGGTGAATTGAAAGGTGCAAAAAATACAGTTTATTATATCAAAACATAACAGTTACGTGTTTTTTTGACTTTTGCGCACCCAGCACTGTTCATTGACGCAGCATCTACGTAAATCTTAAAACAGCAATTCTATATTCACCACAGGTAAATTGAAAGGTGCAAAAAATACCGTTTATTATACAAAAATAACAGTTACGTGTTTTTTGGACTTTTGCCCAGTCCAGATTTGTTGATAGACACCTTGCAGTTAAATTTGAATCCAGCAATTTTGTTTTGATTAGAGGGATTTGAGAATAGCTGTGATTTGCCGTCTTTTAATAAGAGACTTTCCAAAACTATTCCATACCTTCTCAAATTTTTATATTTTCTGAACATGGAGCGAAATGCAGGTGGTAAGCGAGCAAAGAGGGGGGTAGCACATGGAGGTAGAGGTACGAGAGAAGGTGCTCCTTCCAGTGCTGGCGACAACACGCATGCCAGCGGATCGTCAGTTGCAGGACCGTCAGGCCTGTCATCGCTGGGTCAGGGCCCTGTGAATCTAAGTAACGAACATCGTCGCCAATCTGTCCTTCAGTGGTTAATGCAACCTGCATCTAGCAGTCTTACCTCCTCGTCCTCGCAGTCACGGCCACAAATGTCGTCATCAGCATCATCAGCATCCGTCCAACATGAAGCAGCCCAAATGTCAACTCGTGTACCCACCACTGTGGATAATCCATTGTCTGAAGACCTCTTTGATGACAAAATGCGGTTGGGGTCAGAAGGCATGTTAAAAGATCAAGAGGATGATTTAGTCTGCTCTGACGCCCAGTTACTGATGCCATCAGAGGAGGTGAAGGAAGCCGGTCAATCGGCAAAAATCCCGGGCGGTCGGCAACGCCTTGCAGTGCCCTTGCTTGTAGCCCGCAGCTTCTGGATGCAGAAAGTCAGGACGACCAAGTCACCTGTGTTGATGATGATGATGATGACGACATTGCGGATCCATCCTGGTCTTTTCCGCAGAATTTGCTTGCGAGCGCTTCATCAGTGGACGAGGAGGAAGACGATGGGGTAGTGTCAATACGGGTCCCGCCACAAAAAGGGAGAGGGCGGTCGCAGAAGTCCGCTGATATGATTCCGCCAGCCACGGTCAGCGCAAACCCCCGCTCCTCGCTTATCGCCGTCAAAAAGGTCCAGGACCTCTCAAGCCTGGGCCTTCTTTGAGCAAGCCTCTGATTCACCAGGCGATGTCATATGCCGCCTTTGCCGTAAACGCATAAGTAGAGGCAAGAACCTTAAGTGGTTAACCACCACCAACATGTCTAGTCACATGCAGCGAATGCATGAGTTGAAATGGAGGGAACACTTGGCCAAAAAAGGCCAGACCGACGCCGGGCCTCCAACCACTGTCACACCCTCTGTCTCCGCCTCCTCCTCCTCCGCCACCACCAAGCGTTCCTCAGCTGCCCATGTCTCTCAGAGTCATGATCAGGGATCAGCCTCCGCTTCAGCCTCCACCGTCGCCGAGTACCACCAGCACCACCAGAGACCCATCCTACCCTTCTCCTTCCGCCAGTTTGACGACCTGCACGCCGTACAGCGGCCAGTCTAGCAGCCAGCCTTCTGTCTTCCAGGTTTGGGAGCAGAAGAACCACTCTAACCCAAACCATCCCCACGCCAAACGCCTGAAGCTCGGCATGCCCAGGCTTTTGGCCTTGGAAATGTTGCCATACCGTCTGGTGGACACAGATGGGTTCCGCCACGTCATGGCCCTCGCTTGCCCCCAATATCAGATGCCGAGCAGTCATTTCTTTGCCAGAAAAGCCGTCCCTGCCCTGGCCAGCCAAGTGTCATCTAAAATTTCAAGCGCGTTGTCTGCATCTGTGTCCGGAAAAGTCCATCTCACCACGACACATGGACTAGTAAGCACGGCCAAGGCCGCTATATCTCTGTGACAGCTCACTGGGTGAGCTGGGTGGATGTCTCTGGGGGGTGACGGTGGCTCTCAGGCTCGGCGCACGCTCTTCAAAACCGCAGGGATGGTGCAGGGCTCTTTCCCCCAAGGTCCTCTGGTGTTGAAATTAATCTGCCTTGGAGACCGTCCACACACAGGTCAGGAGCTGTGGACGGCTCTAAGCAACGAGACCGAGCGCTGGCTGGGTGACAAGAACCTTGTGCCAGGCAAGGTGGTGTGCGATAACGGGCGAAATCTGCTTGCGCCCTTAAGATCGGTAGGCTGGAGCACATCCCTTGCCTGGCACATGTCATGAACCTTGTCGTCCAGAAATTTCTAAAGAGCTACCCGGGTCTGGACTGCCTGCTGAAGAAGGCTCGAGGTCTGAGTTCGCACTTCCGCCGTTCGCACCCTGCTTCGTCCCGCCTGGCTGCGTTGCAGCGTCAGCTCGGCCTCCCCGTCAACCGTCTCATTGTTGACGTGGCAACACGCTGGAATTCCACCCTCCACATGCTCCAGCGATTGTGGCAGCAGCGCAATGCCATTACGCAGTACGAAGTGACACATGGCCTGACAAGCAGCGGTACGGACCTCGGGGTGTTGAACCACCGAGAGTGGAGGCAGGTGAAAGAGCTCTGCACCATCCTTGCCAGTTTTGAAGAAGCCACCAAAATGGTCAGTGCGGACAATGCCCTTGTCAGCATGAGCATTGTGGTGATCTTAGTTCTGGAACGATCGTTGGACACTCTGAAACAACAGGTCCCGCCAGCGACGGAGGAGGAGACGGACACAGATGCGGACACGGAGCCTTTCTCTCCGTCAAATCCACAAGGCCCGACAGTTTCACAATTTCATCGGTCTTCATTAGGCAGTGGTTCGGGGTCCAGAGCTAGTGCAAGGTGGCGCATCAGCTCTCAGGGTGCATCATCTCAGGCAAGTCAGGGCTGTGTTGAAGCTGTGCCGGAGGCAGCGGGGAGGAGGAGGTATTCCTAGACACCGATGTTACCGACGTCCCTGCCTTGGAAAGAGGTTGGCGCGAATTTGAGGCGGAGGAGGAAGATGAGGAAGATCAGTTTGCTAGTGCCCTCGACCCAGAGGCTTGGGAAATCAAGGCTCCATCTCTCACATGAGTGCTTGGATGCTCCATTTCCTCCAACATGATCCTCGCATTAAGGCCATCAAAATGAACAACAGTTACTGGGTGGCCACCCTCCTGGATCCCCGGTACAAAACCAAAATCAGCACTTTCCTTCCACCCACCCAAATAGAGAGTAAAATGCAGGAAATGGAGACCTTGCTGATTGATCAACTGGAGACATCTGTTGCGTCTGCTTCACGTTCCCCAAATGTCACGGTGGAACAACATCAGCGACGTGACAGCAGTAGAGTGCCAAGTAGGCGTAGCGGCAGCAGCAGGCAAGGTGGCAGAAGCCTAATGGGTGACCTCTGGCAATCTTTGTTTACCACCTCATCACGCATGCAATGCAGGGCACACATCCAACACACAGAGATCAGCTTAAGATCATGGTGCACGACTATCTGCGTCTCAACACCGATGTTTTTGCATGTGTTCCGGACCCAATAGACTTCTGGGTATCCAAAATGGACGAATGGCCTGAGCTGGCTCGTCACGCCATAGAGGTGTTGTCCTCCTTGCAGCAGCCAGCGTCATAGCTGATGCGGACCTTCAGCACAGCTGGACGGAGTCATTACAGACAACGCATACGGCTTTCACAGATAAGTGGATCGTTTTTGACTTTATTCAAGATGAATCAGGCATGGATCTGATGATGATGTTGTGGCCCCAATTGCCTGAGGTCACCGAATTAGTTGCCAGTCTAATCACATTCCTTTCTAAACTAGAAATGGTCCTCTTTAAAACTTTTTTTTTAAAATGATAATTTCTTACTGCAATTTTTATTCTCTTTTCCCAACAGTTCTTTGTGCTGGTGTTGCTGTGAGGGACTGTAAAGCAGCAAAGGTTTTATGAAACACCGTATTTCCATTTTACTCACTTTATCTTAAAACGGTTTTCGCTTGACAATGTTTTCGTGGTCATGTTGCTGTGAGATACAAGCAATATAATCATTGTCCCTTTGGAACAGAAAAGTGACTTTAAGTGGCATTTCTCCGCACATATTTTTAATAGTGGCTGAGAGTTATATTTATAATTTTTGGGGGTCATGTTCTGTGAGATACAGCTATAATTATGGTCCTAGGAACAGATATGTGGCTTCTAAGTGGGCATTTCTCCCTCACAATTTTTAATAGTGGTGAGAAGTCATATTATAATTTTTTGGGGTCATGTAGCTGTGAGATACAGCAATAATCATGGTCCTTTGGAACAGAAAAAGTGGCTTCTAGTGGTATTTCTCCCTCACAATTTTTTTTAACAGTGGATGAGAAGTCATTTTTATAAATTTTTGTGTCATGCTGCTTGGAAACTGCAGCAATTACTACAGGTCATATTATAAAAAAATGTTTTTCTAACGACATTTGTTCTTTCCACAATAGACAAAGTGGTCAAGGTCAATGGTTTTGGAATTTTTGGGGGCATTTTGCTGTGACATGCAGCTATACTTTACAGGTCCTTATTCTAAAAAAATGTTGTTTTTCTAACTGACATTTGTCTCTTCCACAAATTGACCAAAGTGGTAAGGGTCATGCTTTGAATTTTTGGGGGCATTTTGCGTGACATTTGAAGCTATCTACAGGTCCTATTCTAAAAAATTTCGTTTCTAAACAGACATTTGTTCTTCACAATTGTCAAGGAGTGGACTCAAGGGTGTTGGTGCTGTCAAAACAGGAAATAGGTAGGACACTGTTAATGGACACATATTGCAAAATGACTTGTTTTGCAGATCTTCTTTCATAGCTATCCATCCCTGTCAGTATTGAGACAACCCATTTAATACAATGAAAAAATAGAGAAACAAAAAGACTTGGTGGGATTCCATCATATTTTAAAAATGTATTTTATAGAAATTAAAGTACTAATAAACTTGCATGTACAAAATAGTGTTCAAAAAATTCCCTCTGAATTGTACATAGGGAGGAACAGGAAAAATTGAACAGATGTAGGTTATTCAAAGGACATGGAGTATGGAGGCACGGGACAGAGAACAAAGTACAGAGGGACCTTTTCCTCCAGCACGTTGAGTAAAATGAGAAAAAGAATGCAAGATAAGGGCAAATGGGTGTTAAAAGGAGCGTTAAACCACCAGTATTTCCAAGTGAAGCTCAATGGTCCACACTTATATGGAGGGGCAAGCGTACCAGGTATTGTACTGTGTTACAGAGGAGGCTGGAGTTCTCACACTTCCGCTTCCGCACTCTGCTTCAGCACGACAGTTTCGTTTGCTGCGTCATTTAGGGCATTTTTAACCTGCGTGTTAATAGATGAACGGACTCAGCCGGGCTTTCACCGCACCCACTGTAACTCTGGCCCCTGGGTCAGTGCTGTGGCCAGTACAGGTATAGTCAATGTCCAGTTCAACTAAAAATGGTGGGTGGTTGAAAGACTCCTTTTTCAAACACTTTTAAATGTGGGGGTCATTGAGGGTTTTGGGGTCATTGCTGTGGGCCCAGGGACAGGTATAGTCAATGTCCTTCAACTAAAATGGTGGTGAAGTCCTTTTTCCGGCACTTTTTAATGTGGGGGTCATGCAGGTTTGGGGCTAATGCTGTGGCCCAGGACAGGTAATAGTCAATGTTCCCGTTCGAACTAAAATGGTGGTTGAAGACTCATTTTTCCGGCACTTTTTAAGAAGGGGGGTCTTGCGGTTTGGGGGGCTCATGCTGTGGCAGGACAGGTATAGTTCAATGTCCAGTGAAACTAAAATGGTGGTTGGAAAGACTCCTTTTTTCCGGCATTTTTAAAATGTGGGGGTCATGCGGTTTGGGGCTCATGCTGTGGCCAGGGACAGGTATAGTCAATGTCCAGTTAACTAAATGGTGGTTGAAAAGATCCTTTTCCGGCACTTTTAATGTGGGGGTCATGCAGGTTTGGGGCTAATGCTGTGGCCAGGACAGGTAATAGTCAATGTCCAGTTCAAAATAATGGTGGTGAAGACTCATTTTCCGGCACTTTTTAAATGTGGGGGTCATGAGGATTGGGGCTCATGCTGTGGCCCAGGACAGGTATAGTCAATGTCAGTTGAAACTAAATGGTGGGTTGTTGAAAAGACTCCTTTTTCGGCACTTTTTAAAATGTGGGGGTCATGGGCAGGTTTGGGGCTCATTGCTGTGGCCCGGACTCAGTATAGTCAATGTCCAGTTCAACCTAAAATGGTGGTTATTGAAAAGAATGCCGTCTTTGCGGCACTTTTTAAAATGTGGGGGTCATGCAGGTTGGGGCGCAAGCTGCGTTCCAGGGACAGGATATTCAATGTCCAGTTCAAGTATACATGATGGTTCAAATCATACTGCCTTCTGGCACTTTTTAATTTGTGGGTGTATGCAGGTTTAAGGGTTCAGGCTGTGGTACAAGACAGGGATAGTAAATGGTCTGTGACTTTATTTTCTGTGACTTTTATAACCTATGTGTGTTGCCTAAGATGTAGCACGTATCCATTGACTGTTTGGATGTTAATTTCGCTTATCCAGCCTTGTTTGGGGTAATAATGAAAGGTGTTGTTGTTTCCTATAGACTTTAATGGTCATCGGCATAATCGATGTCACTATCGAGAATCCTTATCGATAGCTGGGCCGGACTATCGACTATCGATCGATCTCGATAGCTAACGCAATCGCTCAACACTAGTCTTTTTAAAATCACACTATGTAACTTTCCTGTACAATTTGGTCCTGGTCTGCAATAGGAAGCTAGCAACGTATGTCTATCATTTTGTTATAATTGCACCTGTCAAAAAATGAAATATATTAGGAACCAGGTAAACAATCAAAATTTTATGGCTAGATTGCTAAGTCAGAAAATAGGAAGGTGTCAGATTACACAGTGCAATGCAGTTTGCTTTGTATAAAGCTGCAGAGAATGGTAAGGGCATGTCCCCACGGCATGGGTTTTCGTCCAGTTTTTCAGCCGGTTTGCGTTTTCTCAGACCGCCTGAAAAACCGGCCGAAAATGAGCACAATTGTGTCTCAGGAAAACCCGTGCGCAGTCCAACTGCACGGGGTTTTCCACCCGCGGTTTTGCCGATGGCGGGGTCCGGCCGTTAAAACATTGAGCCAGCACCTTCTTCAGTAGGGTTTGTGGACGGAATCTGGTGCTTCTTAATGGAGGGGGGAGGGCTCTTCTGCCGTCATAGCGGAGATACAGCCGCCCCCCCTTCCTCGGCGGGCGTGAGGGACGGGCGCAAAAAAGGACAAATACTATGTCCTATGCCATGGGGATGCGCCCTAAGAGTGTCCATGATGCCCTGCTGAAAGTGACTCTGTTGTGGGCATAAATATCAGAACCTGGTCATGGGCCTATGGAAGAAAGTGGCCTGGGCTCATGAATTCCATTTTTATGAGGACAGCTGGGTGCGTGTACGTTGCTTACTTGAGGAAGAGATGGCAGCACAAAATGCTATAAAAACAAGTCAGGTTGGTGGAAGCCATGAGATAATTCTGGCAATTTTCTGCTGGGAAACCTTGGACCTTGGCATTCATACAGATGTTACTCTTAGGCAGGGCTCACACGGCAATAATTGCGGGACATATTTCACCCGCAATTACGGCGTGTACTCAGGAGCGGGGGCGGGGAGGGGGCTGGCAGCCCGCCGGCCCCATAGACATTCATTATTCACAGTGCGTATACTTCTCTCCCTGCTTGCCGTTTTGTGCGAGTGGGGAGAGGAGACGTAATCCATAGCTCTCTATGAGAACTGTGGATTACCGTAATGAATGGGACTTATTCCACCCCGTATTTAGCGCAGTATGGTGTGAAATATGGGGTGAAATACGTCCCATTTTAAGCCGTGTGAACATAGCCTAACAAGTAGGAATTTTCTCAACATTGCTGCAGACCAAGTAAACACCTGTGTCACATACACAATTACCAGAACATGGTGTGAGTGCCACTGCAAGGGGTTAATATATCTCCACTGCCCCAATCTTGCACTCACCTTCTGCTCAGGTGGTAAATTGAGCATAAATCACACTCCAGTACAGTCCATGCACCCGAAAACACATGCTGCCACCACCATTTAAAAGAGTAAAAGGACATACACCGCTCCCTGACACTTGCAGGGTAAAAGTCTCTAATGAAACAATGCTCTCCAACAGTCACAGGGTTAAACAATATAATCTCTGGATTCTTGGAGCATACAAAGACCAAACTTATTAAAGTTTTTAGCTTTAATAGATAAAGATACAGTGCTTACAAAAGTAAAGATAACATAAGATGACATACAAACAAGCAAAAACAGTTATAAAATAGAAAGTAGGAAGTTGCAGAAAACACCTAACACAATATAGAGAATTTTCTGGTCCTTGGGGCAAGAAAGAAATTGGAACACAGATGATGTCTGTACCCCGTGTTGTGAAAAAGTTTTTCTGTATTTTTATATAGTATGACCTTAATCCAGATTTCAAAGCAGCCCATCTGTTCACTTGGGTAATTTGTTGTCCCTGACTAGGACGCTTAGGTGATAAAGTGGAAGGACAAGGAATACCTAATTGTATACGCCCCTTGACTGACCCATTTTAATGTGTGGTGGAGGATTTCAAGGTTGGATGGACAGACCCTCATCTGCCATCCATTGAAGTAGATAAAACTTCTGGCTCCATGTCAAAAGTCACACTTGGAGATAACTTGTTACTCCTGTCCTCACTAAACCAGGCCTAGTGTTTTCTGTCCAGAATTTATAATATTTGTAGTTAGTGGAATATACAGAGCACACTTTATAACCTTAATGGCAATATTATATCCCTAATTGTACTGCCCCTTTCTACCGTGTTTCCCTGATAGTAAGACAGCGTCTTACATTCTTTTTACCCCCAGTATGTCTTACTTTCGGGGTATGTCTTATATAGGGCAGGTATAGGGCCAGCTGTAGGCAGGTATAGGGCCAGCTGTAGGCAGGCATAGGGCCAGCTGTAGGCAGGTATAGGGCCAGCTGTAGGCAGGTATAGGGCCAGCTGTAGGCAGGTATAAGGCAGGTATAGGGCCAGCTGTAGACAGGTATAAGGCCAGCTGTAGGCAGGTATAGGGCCGGCTGTAGGCAGGTATAGGGCCAGCTGTAGGCAGGTATAGGGCCAGCTGTAGGCAGGTATAGGGCCAGCTGTAGGCAGGTATAGGGCCAGCTGTAGACAGGTATAGGGCCAGCTGTAGGCAGGTATAGGGCCAGCTGTAGACAGGTATAGGGCCAGCTGTAGGCAGAAAAACACTTACCTGGCTCCCCGCTGCTCCTTCTCCCCGCGCCCGCCCCCGTCCTCGCTGCTCCCTCTCCCGCACCGCGCCACCTCCCCGCCTTTCCCTCTCCCGCGCCGCCTCCCCCTGCTTTCCCTCTCCCCCGCGC
>JAODAL010065042.1:0-18418 GCA_025379985.1 Phyllomedusa bahiana | reverse complement strand
CGAAAAGGAAGAAAAACATTTTACTGGGCAGCCATCTTGGCATATCTAGGTGTGTCTGAACACAGACACCATCTTGTGAGTGGAATGGACATTATACATATTACATTCTATAACAGTTATCCTTTACAAGCAGATTATATATGCGGCCATTTGCTAACACATTACAAAGTGTACAGTTATACAGGCAGCTTTTACGTGCAATATATAAAGACATGTGAGGTATTATACTGATTAATACATTAAAATAGAGACACAAAGGATCACACATATATAAACTCTGTTCCCATCCACAACACCACCACTTCCACAAAATGTCATTTGCCACTCTGTGTCATACTCAATATGATGCCACCTCCACAATCTATCATTGTGCCACTCTGTGCCTACTGATGTTGCTGCCAGCTCTTCAATCTGTCATTTGCCTCTCTGTAGCCTACTGATGTTGCTGTCACCTCCTTAATCTGTCATTTGCCACTCTGTGGCCTACTGATGTTGCTGCCAGCTCCTCAATCTGTCATTTGCCACTCTATGGCCTACTGATGTTGCTGCCACCTCTCAATCTGTCATTGTGCCACTCTGTGGCCTACTCATGCTGCTTCCACCTCCACAAATTTTCCCTTGTCAATTTGCTTTTGCCATCTGTGGCCTACTCATTTTGCTGCTACCTCCACAAATTGTCATTTGCCACTCTGTAGCTTACTGATGTTACTGCCACCTCCTCAATCTGTTATTTGCCACTCTGTGGCCTACTGATGTTGCTGCCACCTCCACACTCTGTCATTGTGCCACTCTGTGGCTAAATCATGCTTCTGCCAACTAACCACTCTCTCACTTGACCACCCTGTGGTTTCCTAATGCCGTTTCCATCCTCCACCACTCTAAGACGTTCCCACTATGTTTGGTTTTCCCCTTCTTTTAATCTGTCAGAAGGAATAAAAAGGACAAACACAACCGATTGAAGCCGTAAGGCCAGCATGACATGGTCCTTTGTTTGCATCAGGATTGTCTGATAATTAGGTAGCCAAAGGCAAGAGTGGATACAGAACACAGAAGACATGCAAATATCCCATTTACTGGTCATTTCTGTTGTGGATCAACTCCTGTTTGTTTTCGGCTTTAGCAATACTGATGGATTACTGACCGATTGAAAGTGGACACTGACAGATCAAAGGAAGGGCAAAATGATCAGTGACGTCAACGAAAAATTACTGTCGACACCCTCTCCACTCCTTTGGGGTGGCTATACATGTATCAGCTTATAACAGAACAGGATCTGTGATAATCTATGGAATCATCTGATGATGGTGTAAAAGGAGTGCGCTCTTTGATGCTATAGTAGGATCTTGACCCTCAGCTCAGTTCTTTCCAGCTGCCACTGACATTACTTTGTCCGGCTGCGTTCCCACTTCAGTTATTTGGTCAGTTTTGCCCCTTTAACTGCCCAGATAAGTGAAGTGTGAAGCGATTCTAAGAGCAGCGGCTGTCATCTGCATGTCATACTAAAACACGGCATTGCATCAAGACCAAACCACGCTCCCTATGCATATTTGAGCATGGCACAATGTTCTACAACACCATACAGGTTCTACGCAGCCAGGAAATAGCTGTTTTTTAACGTGATTTATCGCAAATAAATTCGGGGCGAAACGATTTTTTGGGGAAAACTTGGCGAATCTGGCGAATTGAATTTTGGAGAAATTCGCCCATCTCTACCAGTTATACTTTCACAAGGAGATTAGTGTTCTTCTGGGTCGCTATCGGTGATGACGCAGGACTACGCCAGAGATCGGAGTCTAAGGAGATCCCCGATTCTTCACCAGCACACGCTGCAAGACAGGTTGGGCTGTGCTGCGGGAGACTCCTAGGTCGTTACAGCTGGTATGGCCGCTCGTGGTGACAGACGGGGCGCACAGTGGTACCGAAATAGTAGGCTGAGACGTACTCAGAGGCCAGGCAATAAGGTCAGGGCAGGCAAACGTAGTCAAAATCCTGGCAATAAGGTCAGGGTAGTTGGCAGGCAAATTTAGTCAAAGTCCAGGTACAGGTCAATCTCAAAATAGCATAACAGGCACAAACAACTCTTACTAACGCACATCAATAACTGGCAAAGTGTGCAGGGGGGAGTGAGGGAATAAACAGTCCAGCAATCAATCACTGGTGCGCTGGCACATTCAATTTTAAAGAGTCAGCACACGGGCGCTAAAGCACGGATACACGCACGCCGACCAGAGACAACAGGCAGGAGTGGAGCAGGAACGGGGAGAGGTAAGCTTGGGAAATGAAGACATGAGCGTGTCCGCTCATTGTGACAGTAATTGTACTAAAATGAAAAACAACTATACACATTTGGTATCAGCACATTCATAGAATGTAGAACAAAGATAACATGTTAATTTTACTGCACATTTTTTATATAAATAAATGCTAATCAATAAATTGTTTGTACCCCAAGTGAAAATAAAATTACTTAGTCATTAGGGTCCAAAATAGACTGGTTGTTAAGGGGGTAAATAAAAGAGTGCATAACTTGCAACCCTTTACCTAGTGTTGGCCTCCTAGCCAAACTGAGTGACCAAGGGCGAGGGGCCTGTGGACAGAAAAGTGACAAAGAACCTGGTGGTCAATCAAACTTCCAATCAAAGTTCTGCTGTAGAGATAAAAAAACGATTTTCTGAAATATCTCCATAGAACTCCCCCAATTAGGCTTTTATAGGAGAGTGGCCAGATGGAAGTAAATTTCTCTCTAAAAACCACATGACAGCCCCATTAGAGTTTGCCATAAATGAAGGTATAAAAAAGCATTAACCCCTTCCCACCACATGGTCATAATAATATGGCTATAAGTTTTTTCCCCTTCCAAGAGCCATAACCTTTTAATTTTTCAACCTACATAGACGTATGAGAGCTTTTATTTTGTGGGACAAGATGCACTTTCTAATTCCGTCATTCACCATGTTATAGAATATATTGGGAAACCACAAATAAATGGTGAAATGTACTTGCACCATGTTTGCAGGGTTTTTTGTTTTTACAGTGTGAACTCTTCAGTATGAATGATATGTTATTTGTATTCTGCAGGTTGATACAATTCCGGCAATACCAACTATGTGGGGTTTTCCATACATCGTAGTACCGTAAAACATTTTCCATTTTTTAAATTTGCGCTGCAGTGCTATTTTCTGTGGACAATAACTGTTTTGTACTTCTACCTGAATGATGGTGCGTTTTTTGCAGGCTGAAGAGTACTTTTTATTGGTATCATTTTGGTATAGAGGTAACGTTTTCAATCACTTCTATTCCAATTTTAAGGGGTCAGGAAATGAGCAAAAAAAACCCCGCAATTTGGGAGTTTTGGGATTTTTTTTTCCTTCTATGGCATTGAGCATACAGGGCAAATTATGTTATACTTTAATAGATCAGACTTTTTTGGACCCGGCGATACCAATTATTTTATTTTGTTTATTTGTAGAATGACAAAAGTTTTTTTTTTTACTTTTAAACATTTTTTATGCACCTCTACATTGAGTCCTCCTAGGGTACTTGACCACTGGGAGGCTCGATCGTGAGTACACCCTTCTGCTTAGTATAAACAATGCAGACAGGTGAACAAAGATTTGGCTTTACCACGTCCTGCCTGGGGCAGTGTAACGGATGAGCAGGCAGAGCAGGTAGTGGACCACTGGACCACTGCCGGGCTTGCTCCGAAGGGGCGTGACTAAGCAGCCATCTTCACAGAGCCTTTGATGGTAAGGATGGCTTGCCCCAAAAGCTGCCGGGTGCAACTTCAGAGCAGTCCCCAGCAGTGGCAGAAAGGCTAGAAGTGCCAAAGCTAGGCACCAACAGAAAAGGAACAAAGATAAAGCAGACTAGGTACAGATATGTGCAGGTACAAACAGACAAAGACAGGACAAAACGGATGCCAACTAGGAGGGTTAAACGTAAGGAAAAAGGAAAAATACATAGACAGACTGGAAACAACACCAAGGACATAAGCAGAGACTAAAGCTAAACTCAGGCAAGGAACCAAGGCATGACCAGGGCAAGAACACAGGCAGAGAACAAGGCAAGGAAACTCAGACAAAGACACAGACACAAGGAGACCAACATAGAGACTAACCAAGTATAGAGGATACCACAAGGACACAAACAAGACAGCGTGTGCACACCAGACTGATTACAAACAAGATAAGGAAACACACAGCAACAGACTAAAAAAAGAGACACCATGCAACATCAACAATGCAACAACAAGGATCAGGCAGGGAGTGTAGGGAGAAACAGGCTTATAAACACACAGGTGGAAGGGGATTGGTAGAGGAAGCCCAACCCCGCTGCACACTGTGGGAATAAATGAGTGGAAGATGCGGCCGCTGCCCTCTATAGAGCAACAAGGAGTCAGGGCAGCAGCCAGGATGGAGGAGCAGCATGGCCAGCATGGGAAAAGCCTCACAGCAACCGCAGGCGGGCAAGCATCGGCGTCAGCAGAGGCCGCGGCGAAGGAGAGGAACGCGGCACGGACCGTGACAGGCAGAAAGTGGTAAAATGGGAAAGATAGCGGCTGGAAGCCTTCACAAGGCTTCCAGCCGCCATATTTACCGATCATCATCCTGCAATCTTGCCGTAGGGGTAATGAGCGGAGTAATAAATAGTGCACAGCACAGTTTCCTATTAATTTAGATGTCACAGGCACAGTCGTTGCAGTGTCTAAGTTAAACAGCAGGAAACAGAGATGGCTCCATTCCCTGCTGTTACCGCTGGGTGTTAGCTGCTTCTGTGTAGCGGGATTGCTGTTCACCAAAGACCAGACTTAGGGAAGTTTGGAAGTATCTTTTTAAATAGGTGTTACATTGATGCTGTAGGTAGAGGAAGCAATTAAGAGTGCCCTGGACTTTGAAATCAGGTCAGTGGAAAGGTAGTAGGCAGAGGGATACTTGTTAGTAGAAAGTAAAAGAGACTTGTTGCACGGAGTAGGTGGCAGGGAATCAGATGGGTAAGGTATCTGTGCAGAATCCAAGTCTTGACATTGTGCCAGGATCCATGTCTGGACATTGATAAAACCGTGAATGTGACACCATGGCCTTTGATTGGCTGCACCTGTCAAGTGAACGATGATTGTTCCATGCTACAAGTGAGATGACAAGGATGGCCACCGGGATGGAATGGGAGTGTCCAGAAGGTAAGTATGCTTCTTCACTTTTTTATCATGCCCCATCGGACAAACAAGCTTTTGGAACTGCCAGGACACCCCTTTAGGTGCCCAGTCAGTGTCAGTACTTAAACCTTATTGAACACCTGTAAACAAAGACCTCAAAATAACTGTGCATCAATGTGTAGAGTGTAGGGTGTGGACCACTCTATGAAGTGGTCAAATATATAAATTATGACTGTGATGTGCACCAGAGCAGTTCCTAGGCTAAATTTCACTCAGGGCGAGGTGAAGAAATTTCGCCCCCTCTCCCCCCTCGTAACATATGGCGACACAGTGCATCACCATAAACCAAAGCCAAAATATACAAAAAGCTTTACCACAATGTGCTACATATAAAATTACTAAATCATAGTCCTACAGTTACCAAATAACACCGCTACACCAACCAGAATCCCAAGACCACTAGGACCACATATCACCAACACACAGTGACCGAATAATGCCACCACACCATGACCACATATCACCAGCACATAGTGACCGAAAAATACCACTATACCATGAACACATATCACCACCATATAGTGACTGAATAATACAAACTGACCATTACTGAGTATAATCCATCATATTACAACCAATATTACCAGCATACAGTGACCATACAGAGATGGATACCCGCTGTACACAGGCTCTGCAGTCTTATAAATAATAAAAGTAAAGTTATATCTAGTGACTCATAGCAGACGTCTCTGAAGAGTTGTTCTCTTTCTCTTCTTCTTCTTTTCCATCTATCCCAGACGCCATGACGACCACTCCCGACTCTTCACTGTAAAATTTACAAAACAAACATCTTAAGACTCCTCACTTTATCAGCACTTCTCTACCAATTCCTATCTCTATATAAACTCCCCATCTATAGCACCTCATATGGTAGCCATGTAATATGCCCCCTGTAGCCAGTAGTAGCCCGCTGTAGCCACGTAGTAGCCCCCTGTAGCCATAGATGATGTCCCTGTAGCCAGTGAGGGCCCCCCCCTTGTAGCCAGTGATGCCCCCCCTTGTAGCCAGTGATGCCCCTCTTGTAGCCAGTGATGCCCCCCTGTAGCCAGTGATGCCCCCATTGTAGCCAGTAGATGCCCCCTGTAGCCAGTAGATGCCCCCCTGTAGCCAGTTTGCCCCCCTGTAGCCAGTGATGCCCCCCTGTAGCCAGTAAATGCACCTGTAGCCTGTAGTTGCCCCCCTGTAGCCAGTAGATGCCGCCCCTGTAGCCAGTGATGCCCCCCTGTAGCCAGTGATGCCCCTCTTATAGCCGGTGATACCCATTGTAGATGCCCCTGTAGCCAGTGATGCCCCCTTATAGCCAGTGATGCCCCCTGTAGCCAGTGATGCCCCTCTTATAGCCAGTGATGCCCCCTGTAGCCAGTGATGCCCCTCTTATAGCCAGTGATGCCCCTCTTATAGCCAGTAGATGCCCCTCTTATAGCCAGTGATATCCCCATTGTAGCCAGTAGATGCCCCTGTAACCAGTGATGCCCCCCTGTAGCCAGTGATACCCCCATTGTAGCCAGTAGATGCCCCCTGTAGCCAGTAGATGCCCCCCTGTAGCCAGTGATGCCCCCCTTGTAGCCAGTGATGCCCCCCTGTAGCCAGTAGATGTCCCTCTGTAGCCAGTAGATGCCCCCTGTAGCCAGTGATGCCCCCCCTTGTAGCCAGTGATGCCCCCCCCTGTAAGTAATTATAAAATAACAAAAAATTACTTACCAGACCTCGGTCCGTGCGTCCAGCTCCGGGAGCTGCTGAGCGGTGTAAGCAGCGTGACGTCATCACGCTGCTTACACTGCACGCTGCTCCCAGGATCTGCACGCAGCGTCACA
This sequence comes from Phyllomedusa bahiana, assembly GCA_025379985.1. Taxonomy (NCBI): domain Eukaryota; kingdom Metazoa; phylum Chordata; class Amphibia; order Anura; family Hylidae; genus Phyllomedusa; species Phyllomedusa bahiana. The sequence goes on along the minus strand of JAODAL010065042.1, from coordinate 11,392 downwards.
GGGGCGTGGTGAAAGCCGTGCGCCCCCTGCGACGCTGATACACGGGAGGAGTCAGGACGGGAATGAATCCTCCCGCCTCCTACCCCTGTACTGGCAGCTGCTGGCTCTGCGCATAACAGCCGCGCAGAGTCAGGGGCGCTCCTCCGGGCGGGCAGGGCGGGCGGCCGCGGCGCCCCCCTCGGGTGAGCGGAGCCTCGGCGCCCCGGGCAGTCGCACGCCCTGCCCGCCCCTAGGAACGGCCCTGATGTGCACATATGATAATGACTTGTAGTTTAATTGGGGCTTGTAGTATCATGTGTCACCTGCAGCCAAATGGGCAGTACAAAGGACCCTGGGAAGAAGGAGAGAAAGCGTGCAGGCATTTAAGGGGCCTGCCATATAAACTAAAGTTATAATTAGTCGTTAGTTGCTGTTTAGTGGTAGAAGTTCCTGTTACTTTACTGATCCAGCAAAAGGGGTCATCTGGCCACAAGCCAGCATTCAGACGTGATGGGAGAGATATTCACAGAGGAGAAGAAGAGAGGGAGAGAGAGAAGGAGAGAGATGGAGGGGGAATGAGGGAGAGAATGAAATACGTTAACGATGCTGGTTGACATGGAAGGCAACAAAACAGTATACACAGCATCAGTCAATCATTACAGCTCAGCTTTATAGAGGGCTAGCAATCAACCAATCCCAAACTAATCAAAGTTCATATGTGCAGCATGGTCAAGTGAGAGTTCAGAGAGTTGTCTGAGACAGCTGCATAGCAACAACCTTATCTGATCTATTAAGCAGGAGAAAACTAAATAGATGCAGGATTCCTGCCATTCATAACAGGTATAGAAACCTTCAGCCTGTAACACAGCTTGCCAGCCTTCAAGTATTTTCTTATCACTGGACTGAGAGGACCTCCAGAGTCGGCAGTTAACCCCTGCTTGGCTGTAACAAGTGCTGCATGTGGGAAGTGCACTAACGGTTAGACCTCACTACAGAGTGTTGCTCTGTCAATTGTGTTGTGTCTATAATCATCCTGAAGACTTGTACCATGTGTAAAAGCTACCAATACCTCAATACTGCAGTTTCACTGTGGTTCCTTCTCTATTAGTGCACTACACATCAAAGCAAACCACCGGTAAGCCCACAGCAGACCGACCAACTGCCTCTGCCTTCAGCACCTTACAATCTGCAGAGAAGAACTGGAGAAAAATTGGTAAGTACAGATGTGCCAACCCTGTAATATTATACCTAAGAAAACTTGAGGCTGTAATCTGTACAAAAGGTGCCTCATCAAAGTATTGATCCAATTGACTACTTATGTAAATATACACTCACCAGCCACTTTATTAGGTACACCTGTCCAACTGTTCATTAACACTTAATTTCTAATCAGCCAATCACATTGCGGCAGCATTTAGGCATGTAGACATGGTCAAGACAATCTCCTGCAGTTCAAACCGAGCATCAGTATGGGGAAGAAAGGTGATTTGAGTGCCTTTGAATGTGGCATGGTTGTTGGTGTCAGAAGGGCTGGTCTGAGTATTTCAGAAACTGCTGATCTCCTGGGATTTTCACGCACAACCATCTCTAGGGTTTACAGAGAATGGTCCGAAAAAGAAAAAACATCCAGTGAGCGGCAGTCCTGTGGGCGGAAATGCCTTGTTGATGCCAGAGGTCAAAGGAGAATGGGCAGACTGGTTCGAGCTGATAGAAAGGCAACAGTGACTCAAATAGCCACCCGTTACAACCAAGGTAGGCAGAAGAGCATCTCTGAACGCACAGTACGGCGAACTTTGAGGCAGATGGGCTACAGCAGCAGAAGACCACACCGGGTGCCACTCCTTTCAGCTAAGAACAGGAAACTGAGGCTCCAATTTGCCCAAGCTCATCGAAATTGGACAGTAGAAGATTGGAAAAACGTTGCCTGGTCTGATGAGTCTCAATTTCTGCTGCGACATTCGGATGGTAGGGTCAGAATTTGGCGTCAACAACATGAAAGCATGGATCCATCCTGCCTTGTATCAACGGTTCAGGCTGGTGGTGGTGGTGTCATGGTGTGGGGAATATTTTCTTGGCTCTCTTTGGGCCCCTTGGTACCAATTGAGCATCGTTGCAACACCTTGTGGAATCTATGCCACGAAGAATTGAGGCAGTTCTGAAGGCAAAAGGGGGTCCAACCCGTTACTAGCATGGTGTACCTAATAAAGTGGCCGGTGAGTGTATATTTTTAATATACTCACACACATTCCTATCTCCCTTTGCAGACAACAGACAGAATTGAGTTAACTGCTAACTTTCCTCAGAAGCACCCATATGCTACTGAGAATAATTTGGCAATTCAGATGTAAAATTCTGAAATTACAGTTTTATTTCCTTGACATAAGAATCTTGCAGCATAAATGTAAAAAGTGTTGTGCTTCACTAAACCAAGAAGAAGAATTTTAATTCTCAATAAATTGCAGCAAACTTGATTGACTGATTGACTGATTGACTGAAGTCACGTGGATTGGCAGCCTATGTACATATAATGGAGTGAATTCATAAAGCTGATTTTTACAGTTTTCACCGATATTATAAATCCAAGAACCAGCATTAAATTAGGACAAAAAATAGTAACCTTGTAGGAATCACAACCACTGTCTGAGTTTTGGAATCTAAAATAAATACTATATTTGTACAGTGATTGCCTATACCAGCGGTGGCAAACCTATGGCACGCATGCCAGAGGTGGCACTCAGGGCCATCTCTGCTGGCACGCATGCCAGGCTGCCCACTGGCTGGGTTCCTGCACTGTCACCCGGATGCCACGCTGAGAGGGCTTGGCGTCCGGGTCACAGTGTCGGACCTGGGGCCTGCGGCAGACTCCAGGTCTAACGCAGCAGTGCCCGCCGTTACAGCATCACGCCGCTGCCTGTCCTCGGGCGCATAGCCCGTCATAGGCTGTGCGACCGAGGAGCAGCCGGAGGAGCGTCCCCATGCTGGGATGTACAGAAGAGGAGTGCGCTGGAAAAGAGGTAAGGGGAGTATTAATGTTGTTATTTTTATTTGTGAAATCTGTATACTGGCTGTGGGGAGAGGTATCTAGATACTGGCTGTGGGGAGAGCTATCTATATACTTGCTGGTGAGGAGCTATCTATATACTGGCTGTGGGGAGAGCTATCTATATATTTGATTTGGAGAGAGCTATATATATACTGGCTGTGGGGAGAGCTGTCTATATACTGGCTGGTGGAGAGAGCTATCTATATACTGGCTGGTGGGGAGCTATCTATATACTGGCTGTGGGGAGAGTTATCTATATACTGGCTGTGGGGAGAGCTATCTATATACTGGCTGGTGGGGAGCTATCTATATACTGGCTGTGGGGAGAGCTATCTATATACTGGCTGTGGGGAGAGCTATCTATATACTGGCTGGTGGGGAGCTATCTATATACTGGCTGTGGGGAGAGCTATCTATATACTGGCTGGTGGGGAGCTATCTATATACTGGGTGTGGGGAGAGCTATCTATATACTGGCTGGTGGGGAGCTATCTATATACTGGCTGTGGGGAGAGATCTATCTGTATACTGCCTGTGGGGAGCTATCTTTCTCTATACTGCTTGTGGGGAGCTATCTGTCTGTATAATACCTGTGGGGAGCTATCTATCTACTGCCTGTGGGGACCTGTGTACTGCCTTTGGGGACCTATATCTATATACCTATCTGCCTGAGCGGACCTATATCTATATACCTGCTTGCCCGAGGAGACATATATATATATATATATATATATATATATATATATACCTACCTGACTGAGGGGACATATATCTATATACCTGCCTAACTGAGAGTACCTATACACCTACTTAACTTAGGGGACTTATATACCTATAATTAAGGAGTTGCTGAAAAAGTGAGGACTCCAAGATATTTGTTTCTAAATCTGCAGGGATGAGTGTTGGTCAGTAGAACTCAGCATGAAGGTGTGGATCAGATGGAGAGGAAAAGGGAATGTGACCAACTCATAAGAGAAACATCACCTGTGAGTCACTAAATATAATTGAACTGTAATCACTTATATGTGTGCAAAGTGTAGTGGTTTATATTCAGTAATGGTGTGGCGGTATTATTTAGTCACTTTGTGGTGGTGATACGTGGCGGTATTATTCAGTGACTATGTGGTCGGGGTTGTTGGGGTTTTTTTCAGAAATGCGCTGAGCACCTGTGTACACTGCCATTCCAAAAATTTGGTCACTGTATGGTGAAATAGGCAGAGGGATGGGTGAGCGGCGTTACTCCCTCGTATTAATTGTTGGGGGTCCGTTCCCTATGTCACCTCCCTGCCCCGTCCCGACGTTGTGGGCACTTTGTGGTAACTAAGGTTTTTTTGGGGTGCAGTTTGGGACTCGCCTCAAAAAGGTTTGTCATACTGGCCTATACCTTGAAAAAAAAATTAAAAAGGGAAAGTGCAGCATATTTACTGCCACTCGAAAACTGAAAACCCAGTCTGTGGGAAATTCACAATTTGGATCAAAAAAATTTAAAAAAAAATTAGAGCCCTGAAGCTTAAGTGGGGAAAATAAATTTTTGATACACTGGGATTTTGCAGTTTTTCCACCCACAAAAAAAAGGAGAGGTCTTAATTTTTTCATGGGGACACTACAACAGTGAGAGATGGAATTATAAAAAAAAAATCCCAAAATCACATCGTTGATTTTTAAAAAAAATTAATTTTCATTTTTTTTGCATGAAATACCCTTTTTTTACACCTACCAAAACCCAAGAATTCTGGCTGTCACAGACCTGTTAGTTTTTTTCCTAAGAAACCCCCTTACTCTGCACTCATTTCCCGCGTTTAAAGCACCTGTTTGTTTCATTACCCTTATAAAAGAACCTGCCCACACAAAATCAACACACTCCAACCGCTCCACCATGGCCAAGAATAAAGGCTGTCAAGGACAAGAGGACGAAATTTGGGGACCTCTCAAAGCAGGGATGTGTACAGGGCAAAAAGCAAGAGTTTGGGGAGAAGGCAAAAACTGTTGTGCAATTATTAGAAAAGGGGGAAACACAAAATGACTTCGATCTTCCCGGGCTAGGGCTCCTGCAAAATTCTCACCTCATGGGGTAAGAATGTTTTTAAAACAATCAGGAATCAGCACAGAACTACATAAGGCCCGGTCATGACCCGAAAAAAAAGCTAGGGCCACAGTCTAAAAAGTTTTTTGTTTAACACACTATGCCATAAGGATTAAATTTCCCCAGGGAGCTAGATCCCCCCCCGCTTATGTCAGACATTCCAGGCCTGTTTTAATTTCCCAAAAAAAACCAAACTGGAGGAAAAACCCAGGGGGCATGGGTTTTAGATGAGACCAAAATAGAACTTTTTGTACAAATCCAATCGCCGTGTTTGGAGGAAGAAGGTGAGTACAACCAAAAAACACCCTCCCAACTGTGAAATGGGGTGGAAACACAAAGTTTGGGGGTGTTTTTCTGTAAAGGGGACAGGATGACTGCACTGTATTGAAGGGAGGATGGATGGAGCCATATATAGCGAGATTTTGGAAAATAACCTCCTTCCCACAATAAGAGCATTGAAAAGGGTCATGTGTGGGTTTCACTTGCAATGAACCAAAAACGCAGTCAGGGCAACAAGGGGGCTTCATAAGAACATTTCCCAAATCATGGGGAAATAGCAGTCCCCAGACCAACCCAATCAAGAATATTTAGAGGGAGCTGAAACTCAATGTAACCCATTGACAGCTCCGAAACCTGAATGATCTGGAGAAGACCTGTATGGAAGAGTGGGCCAATATCCCTGCTGCAGTGTGTGCAAACTTGGTTAAGAACTACAGGAAACTTATGAACTCTGTAGTTGCAAACAAAGGTTTCTGTACCAAATATTAAGTTCTGTTCTTCTGTTGTATTAAATAGTTATTTCATGCAATAAATGCTTAATAATTATTTTAAAATTATACAATGTGATTTTCTGGATTTTTTTGTTAAATTCTGTCTTCTGTTACAAACCTCTCCATTCTTTGTAGGTGGGAAAACTTGCAAAATCGCCAGTGTATCAAATACTTTTTTTCCCCTCTGTAACGCTTATAAAAAAAAAAGATAATGAAAACTGAAAATGTAGCTTTCTTATTGAACATGGGAAGATGAATTATAATACTTTTTTGTACTAAATTATTGTACTACAATGTTTTTGCCCTTTTCCGTGATATGTAAATCTTTATGTTTATGTAATTGTTACATATGATTTTTTAAAAATAATAATATTAGGGAAAATGTTAAAAATAAAACAAGATCTGCTTTTCACATTTTATTTTTTTAATATCTAAATGTGGCACTAAAATAAGGTTTGTAACTGTGTTATGTACATTTTTGCCTAGGTGATATATAGTTTTATGGGGACATGTCTGAAAACTGTCTAGGTCTAAGACTTTTCTTGTTGCCCATAGCAACCAATAAGCGTTCCCCTTTTATAGAGCTCTGAAAAAAATGAATGGGGCGCTCTGATTGGTTGCTATGGGCAACAAGAAAAGTCTTAGACCAAGACAGTTTTCAGACATGTCCCCTTAGTGCTGTGGGGGGTGGAAGAAAACGTTGCAGTTTGGTTAATCAGTGTTTTATTTTATTTTGTGTTTCATGTTTAAATTATTAGTTTTTTTTTATGCATTTTACAAATTGGGTCCCCATATTGTCAGAAAAAGAACTTTTGGGGAAGTTTTACTTAATTTTCTTTCGCTACTTAGCACCGGTTATAGGGGAAAGTCCCTACTACTGACTGCAGAGCTGATCTTGGTCTGTTAAGACCCAACAGCTACTGCAGTTACCTTGTCCCAATGGAAGCAGGAAGTCTGAAGGCTTCCTGCTAAACTGCATGTACAGTGCTTATTAAGGGCTCTGTGTACTGTGATCAGGAAGGCAGGAATGATAATAAAGCTTCCCTGCCTTCTTGTTGGAGAACTCAGCTCTCTCAGTCTCTCTAATTCCACAACTGCACAATCACCATGTAGCTGAAGAGAGTGAAAGGAAGTTCCTGAACATCTTTGCAGAGTTCTATGCTGACCCCCTAGATGTATAAAGATATATACTGTGACATAATAGTAATGGCATTGTTCTCGAAATAACAGTGGTGTAATGACTAATTACCATGGGAAATCACATATGGAACACCCGACTAGCAAGTAAGGTAAGCTTTATTTCTACTCACGATACCACTGAAGGCAACTGATGATTCTGGAAAAAGGAGACTGTACAGACAAGAAGTTCCATATCACCAATGAATGATCCATGACTACAAGGTTGGGGTTCAATGGACAATGCTAAAACATAAGTAATAAATGCTCTCTGGCTATGGGGCAGTGGTATTGTTGTATCTACATGTGAACATATTGCTGTATTTCTGATGGCTGATACACCTATTATTTAGGGCAAACACACTGGGATCTTTACTATACTTACTGTTTTTATGGTACTTTGCTCTGTTATAAACTCTTTACAACCAGTATTATTTTATCCTTTAAGTGAATGTTTCATCAGAAAATTACCTTTTCTTTAACTCACGTTTTTATATTTAACACTTTTTTTTAAGAATGTTTGTTGATTTTTTTTTCTTATTCCCATACCACTATCAATTTTTAAAAATAAAAATCCTGAAATCTTTTTTTAAATTGGCTTACTAGACGATTAAATTTAGATAAATCTTCTGGTGTGAATCATGTAATATTTAGTGCCCTAGGCGGCAATATTTGTATACGATTTAGTATTACCATCTACAACATTTGTGAACGCCCCGGAAAAAAATTGAATGTAATTTTTTTTTTCCGTCCGGATTGCCGTCGTCAATGCGAGGGCCCCAAAATTCCGGAAAAGGAATTTTGCGTCGTGTGAACACGAGCCTATTTTCTATTGAAATCAATAGAAAAATAGGCTGTGACTTATTTGGGACGGTTTTTGCCACAGATTGACGATCGTAAAATCCCGTGGGGCAAATCCGTCCGAATAGCCGGGTTGGAAACAGGCCCCTTTAAATTGGCCACTAGGACAAATAATAGACTAACACTTTGGGTGACATTTATGTATTTTGGTGCCCGGGGCGACCAAATTTTTTTTGGCTTATTATAGTGTTTAACGATGCCCCGGGAATTTATGAACCTGTTCTACTGCGGGTCATAGATTTAGTACTTTTTAGCTACAAAATGACAAACCAGGCTCAGGCAAACCACTTTTAACTTGGTCTACCTGTTCCATCAGTAATGCACCCAGTTTTGCCGTCCTCCCATCATAAATGTGTAGAATTATAAGGTTGTGGTGCGATACGCCTCCAGAACACCCCCAATCTCGGGTGCATTACAAAGTGCCGCGGGCGCCCGATAATGGGCCTAATTTGTAATCTTTTGTGTTTTGCAAATAAAAATTTTCAGGAGTTTTCCCATTATCAGCACAGGTAGGATTTCACTCAAAGGAGACACCAATGTGTAGTTAAGAAAGGATTTATCTTTCACAATTGGTGATGGTCATAGTTCACCCTCTCCCTGCACACTGTCTTCTCCCCAGGTCACAGAACATTGCTAGAAAACTCCCCCATAGAAGTTAGTGGGACTGCTCCTGTTGACTTTGTCCTATGTCCATGTAGCTGCTGTAAAGTATTTGTTTAAATGCTGTTAAACATATATGAATCTATGTATGGGAATCTTGGTGGACAGTAAACTCAATTGTAGCAGCCAATGTCAGGCAGCAGCTGTCAAGGCAAATAGGATCATGAGGTGTATTAAAAGAGGCATTGATGCTCACGATGGGAACAGCATTCTACCATTATACAAGTCACTGGTCAGACCACACATGGAATATTGTATATAGTTTTGGTCACTAGTGCACATGAAAGACATTGCAAAGCTTGAACAGGTTCAAAGGTGGGCAATAAATGTAATAAAAGGACTGGATGGAGGATAATACCCAGAAAGATTAGGGTTATTTAGTTTAGAGAAAAGATTTTGGGAGAATATAATAAATATGTATAAATATATTAACCCCTTCCCGACATGGGACATATGCATACATCCTAGCGGAAGCGCGTTCCCTCAAATGGACGTATACATATGTCCTGGCGATCGTGCGGGCGAGCCCCGCACGATCGCGACATGGGACCAGCGGTAAATTACCGCTGGCCTCATGCCATATCACCCACGGCCAGAGTGAGCTCCGGCTGCGGGTGTTTAACCCCTTAACTCCGACGATCAATTAAGATCGTCGGAGCTAAGTCGCAGGCAGGTGGAGGGAGCTCCTCGGCGTGCTGCTGCACGATAGTGTGGCAGCGATCACTTACCTGACAGTCCCAGGAAGCGAAGATCACTTCCCGGGGCCGCCTGTGACGTCACGATGCCCACAATGCATTGTGGACATCGTGACTGACAGTTGTCATGGCGACCAGTACACAGCAGCAATACTGTGTACTGGCCTGCCTTGTAACAGCAATCTGATGATTGCTGTTACAATTCCCCTATGGGGAAAAGTAAAAAATAAGAGTAAACAAGTGTAAAAAAGTGAAAAAAAGTGAAAAACACAAACACAAAAAATAAAATAAAAACACGTACATAGCCCTTTTCCCCTTTTCAAACGCCAAATGCCCCAAAAAAGATAAAAAATAAATAAAGTACCCATATTTGGTATTGTCGCGTGCGTAACGATCTGTCCTATAAATATGTCATATTAATTAACCCATACAGTGAATGCTGTTAAAAAAAATAAAAAAAACAAAGAATTGCGATTTTTGTCACCCCAAAAAGCAATAAAAATGGAAAAAAAAGGATAAAAAACTATTAAATGCCAAATTTGTAAAAAAAAAAAGTCGTTCATCCGCAAAAAAATTTTCCTTACTATGATGAGCGATTCCGTTGACTATCGGCATGGGTCGATAGTGATTGGAAATTATTATAAGATATCCGTGTCGTAATAGTTATCCCCGATGCCCCTTTTTAAAGTCTATGGGGGGGAAAACAACACCTTCATTCTTACACCCAAACAGGGATGGAGAAGCTGGAATTAAACCAAACAGTCAAATGGTTGTGTAATCTTGGGAACACATTGGTTATAAAAGCTACAGAAAAAAAAATTTTCCCCCCGACCATTTTCACTATTTGTTTGTCCACAGCTTTGGGACCCTTGAATCTGCAAAAGACCACAAAAATTAAAAAGTGGGGGAAAAGGAGTCTTTTTAACCCCATTTTAGTTTAAACTGGACATTGACTATACCTGTTTGTCCCCCCGTATGAATTAAACCCGTTGACCCCCCCCAAAAAAAAAAGTGCCCGGGAAAAAAGGAGTCTTTGAACCACCCTTTTAGTTGAAAATGGACATTAACTATATCTGTCCGTCACAGTTGACCTTAAACCCTGTCTGACCACAATTAAAAGTGCCGTTAAAAAGGAAGTCTTTGAACACCCTTTTAGTTGAATGGCATTGACTATTTCCCGTCCTGGGGGGCGCATAGCCCCAAACCGCATGACCCCCCATTTAAAAAAATGCCCCAAAAAAGGAGTTTTAACCACCATTTTAGTTGAAATGGGAAATTTCTATATTGTCCCGTCCCCCAGTATGCCATTAAAACCCGTTGGGCCCCCAATTAAAAATGCCGGAAAAAGGGGAAAACTTTGAAAACCCCCCATTTTAGTTTACTGGACTAACTTCTGTCCGGCCTGAGACCCTAAAAAAGCTGACCCAGATTAAAAAAGTGCCCGGAAAAAAAAAAGTCTTTAACCCCCTTTAGTTTCACTGGAATAAATATACCCGTCCTGACCACAGCATGACCCCAAATGTTTTGACCCCCGTTCCCCAAAGTGGCACTATGCTATTTGTACAGTGACTGTCTTTAGTATATTTTTTTTGGAAAATGAATTTGTTTAAGAATTTATTTAGGGAAGTTTTATTTAAGTTTTAATTATTTTCATTTTGCTTTTTTTTAAGTGTGATAAAAATACAACATACAAATCTGAGATGGGCGAATTTCTAAAAAATTCCCTTCGGTCACTTGCCGAATTTTTCCCCACAAAATCCCTTTAGTTCCGAATTACTTCGGCACGAATCGCGTTAAAAAGCAGTTTTCCAGGTGCACGGCCGCAGGGTGCTGTTAAAACGTTTGCCATGCTTAAAAAATGCGAGGGCTTGGTTTGGTCTTTTTTACAATGTTGTGTTTTGTATGACACGCGATGATCCCCCGCTCTTAGAATCGTTCACTATAAAATTCCCCGGGCATTTAGAGGGCAAAACTGACCAAAAAAACTCAATGGGGAAAGGCCTGATAAAAAATCCCGCCAGCGAAAGCTGGGAAAAAAAAAAAAAGGGAGAGTCGTTTGGCAACATTTTGACGAGTGTGGAAGGTGACGGGGGCAGCCACAGCGCATGAGGTCAGGGGAGGGGCA